>JAUUDZ010442138.1:0-13082 GCA_032361705.1 Panulirus versicolor
GGAATGCTTGTACTCTCTCATCAATGGAGATGACATGTTTGCAACATTTTCTTCAACATCTGGGAAGGACCCCCTTGTTTGGTGGTTTTCCCGCATTTACCTGTACAGCTTTATTTCTCTATTTATCTACGTCATTTTAAGCTTGTTTATTGCCATAATTATGGATGCATATGAGACAATTAAGGTAAGTAATATTTTCTTTTTTTGAGGAAATACCCAATGAAAGAGATGCATAGTGGTTTTCATTACAGGAACATAATGTATGAATGCTGTATAGGAATAAAAGTGCCTATTCCTACTAGCTGAATTATGGTAGTTATCCCTTCTGCTACAGACCAGAACTTAGTTTACCAAGCATTTCACGGTGGCCTTTGGCTTTTGTCCACTCTTAGGCCTGTAAACTCACCACCTTTAACTCTTACAGTTCATATGCCATATGTGCTGATGTTTCCAGCCCTATTTCAGATCTTCTAGAGTGGCTATGAGCTACATATGAATACCAAGTAATAATTCACTCACATAAATTTCAAAGATGTCTGGTACCCTGGAAACTTCATGGTGCAAGGACTCTTATCAGAACATGCAGTTAGCAACTGCAAGAGTGATACCCATGTATCTAGCAGCCACAAACATAAATGAGTGATAACTTTGGAAGAAATAAGATGCAGTTTTGAGGGAAAGAGGTGATATAGTGGAATATGATGATGAGGTTTTATTTGAGCTCCATGATGTCAGATACATGGGGAAAGTAGGCTCATAACTAGGCTGATGAACCAAAGTGCTGCTAAGAAAACTTAAGGAATTACAGCCACTAAGGAAGTTTTTCTTTTTTCATATTTTCAGTCTTTTAATATTATGTTGAATTGATTTATAAAGTTAGTTCCTTTTTTTTCAGTTTTTCTGTTGAAAAAAACATTGGCTGGAAAATGCAAAAATAGACAAATTTAGGGCTGAAGGGATTAAGATTTTGCCACTTTCTTTGGCATGGTGACAGAAAGTTGCCACAGGCCATGATTCACCCATAGGAAAAAATAAAGGACTTAATGGTGATGTTAACCTTTAGATGTCAGAGGGAGAGAGGGAGGAATGTATGCTGGTAAAAAGAGAAAGTAAATTCCAGTAAAGGCTACATGGAATATTTAATTCAAAATTCAGTTAACTTTAAACAAATTATTTACATAAACTAATACGTCTTAGGGGTCTCATTTGCTCCTGATATTACCTCATTAAGTTCAGAAATGGTAAACAAATGTGAAAGGGTGAATGAGCACATACTATCACAAACTGAAAAATGCTAGACAATGTTGTGTTGATGTAACAAAAACTAGGAAAATGTAATAATGTACTCTCACATCAGATAGGAGTGACAAGTTGATATCATCACACCATGTGCGTTGCCTTCATTTATGCTTTAAACCTTTGAATTCCGGGTTACATGTCACTGTTCATGTGTGACAAAATATTGAGGTCTTAAGAGATACACATACTGTGACAAATCTTCCGTGAACATAGTTATAGAGTGCATGGTTATCTAATAAAATCCATGCAGTTCCTAATTTTGAAATTCTATTTATGAAAATTACATATACCCCAGTAGAAATAAACATCTAATCACAGTGTCTCATTGTTTGTTTTGCCAATATGAAAAACATGGCAGGACATAGTAAAAGAGGGTTAAAGGTATCAGGGCCTGAACGTTCAGTAGGGTTAGTGGCATGCAATAGATAAAAAGAATTGGAATGATTTTGTACTTGAGAAATGTGCTGTTAATAGGCAGAACCAAAGTGTGTGAAGTGGTCATAGTGAATTATGGATATCCCTTTAAGGCTTAGTTGTGGATGGTTTACCATGGTGTTCATACATAATACTTGACAGATAAGAGACTGGATGTGTGCAATTAGAGCCATTTTTCTGTTCCTGATGCTACTTTACTTAAGCAGAAAAGACAGTTATTCATTCGTACCTAATTGCTTTTTACTGAGGTAGTGTAAGGAGAGGCAGTGTAGATATAAAAAAATCCATTTTATCCATTCAAATCTCAGAGGCTTTCTCCAGTTCTTATTACATACAGAATTATCTGTTGTCTGTTGACACTAACTAACATTTCCACAGCTTATCTCTAATGTAGCTTAAGTTTCAAGTCCTTTTTTTCACCAACTTATTTTAAAGCATAGTAAGTTTATAGTCTTGAAGACTTATCCTGTGGTTTGCTGTTTATCATATGTATTCCTTAACTATGTAACTTTCCACAGAACTGCTATATAGATGGCTTCCCACTATCTGATTTGATGAAGTTCGTCGATGAATGCACAGAAGAGCCTACAAGTGGAGTCTTCCATGATGAGGGTGATCGCACCATTCATGATATCATTAACTCTCTTTGCTGCTGTGTACCTGTGTAAGAACATTATTTTATTTCACCTTTCATCGGTGCTTCATTTCATAACTATACAAATATATGTGCTTCCTGTGAACCCAACAGTTTCACTGGCTTGATCTTCTCTTCCAGATTGATAAAGCATAACACTGTATAGTATGTACCTGCCATTACAAATTTTGTGTAATGCTAAGGCTAAGCAGATTGGATAGAGTTTAGCTTCAGAGAGTAATAGAGGAGAGGTTGATTTCAGTTGATAAGTTACTGTAGAGAAGGCCTCAGATGCTGAGTTGTCATTTGATGATAATAAACTAAGTCAAGCCCGGTCACAACCTTTGATACTAAATGTTCAGCAAACTAGGGATGGCTGGACAACTCTCTTACATAACTAGAATCCATTAAATAGATTAGATTAGTACAAATAATTGTTTGGGATAGTGTGTGAAAGGAGAAAGTTAAGAACAAATGTTAACAAGAGTAAGATAATGAGGGTAAGGAGATGAGACTGGATGATCTGAGTATCTGTTTGATTAGGAAGGACTTGGAGCTATCACAGTACAGTTGATTCCTCCAATTGGACATCTGACATTGGTTGGAACAGTGGGGATGGGGTGAGTCATAGGTTGGGAGAGGGGTCTTCTAAGTTCCTGTTTACATTGAGGAGTGGATTAGAAGGAAAATTCGTTGTCTGTTAGGGAAAGATGGTTGTGTTTAGAAATATAGAATCCTCAGTAGTGTTGTATGGATGTGTGAATGCTAAAGGTCAGAAGAGGATGGATATATTGGTAATTAAATGTCTGAAGACATTGCAGTTAAGTATGGTGAATGGTTGATTGTGTAAGGATGGCGGTGTGAGAGAGGTGTAGTAGTAATTGCAGTCTGAATGAGAGCACTGTTAAAAGTTTGCAGAAGTGTTTTGGACACATGGAGAGGGTGAATAAAGAATGACTAGGATGATGTATGTGTCAGAATTAGAAAGGAAAGGAGACATCGAGACCAAGAAGAAAGTGGAGTGAAAGAGGCTTTGATGTACAGTAATGTAGTTTGAACATCCAGATGGGTGGGAGGCATGCATGACAGACTTATATGGTTTGATGTAGTATGCAGGGAAAGAAGTGCTGTCAGTAAGCTGAACCATGGCATATGAAGCAGTCAGTGAAAACCATGAAATTGTTTGTGGAGCTTGGATGTGAATGTTGAGCATTTTAGTTTCATTATGCAATATATGTAACATTAAGGGAATGGTTGTGATCATATGAGATTATTGTTTTGTTCTTAGTACACTCTTTTTAAGACTGGAAATGGCAAAAGAGCATGAAAAAGAACATTCTAGTTATTATCCCAGGGGAGATAGATTATTAATCACATTTTTCATATATTCCCTGGGGATAAGGGAGAAAGAATACTTCCCACGTATTCCCTGCTTGTCATAGAAGGCGACTAAAAGGGGAGGGAGTGGGGGCTGGAAATCTTCCCCTCTGGTTTTTTAATTTTCCAAAAGAAGAAACAGAGAAGGGGACCAAGTGAGGATATTCCCTCTAAGTCTCAGTCCTCTGTTCTTAGTGCTATCTCGCTAACACAGGAAATGGCAAATATGTATGAAAAAAAATTTCCTATATATTATTATGTTGTGAAAAAGATGTTGAATGGAGCCTGAATTTGCAGGAGGGTGAGGTGTGCATGGGATAGAGTGAATTGGAATGATGTGGCATACAGGGGTCAATGTCCAGTCAATGGATTGAACCAGTGCATGTGAAGTAGCTAGAGTAAACCATGGAAAGGTCTATGGGGTTTGTTTTGTGACAATGGAGCTGCAGTTTCAGTGCATTACACTTGGCGACTTGAGATTGTGGCCTTCCTTCGTCTGTTCCTGGCATTACCTCACTAACACAGGAAATGGTGATCAAGTATGAAAGAAAAGAAGAGATTGTTATTATTATTATTATTATTATTATTATTATTATTATTATTATCATTATTATTATTATTGATATTATTATTATTATTATTCTCCCTTTATGACACATGTGTTCTCTTTGTCAACCTCTCTTCACTTGTTCTCTCCATATGTCCACACCTTTTCAGCACACCCTCTTCAGCTCTTGCACCCACTCTTCTTAGTTCGAAATCTTTATGTTACCCTTTTGTTACAAAGTCAAACAACCTCACACCATACATTGTTCTCAAACATTTCATTTCTAACACATCCACCCTGCTCCACACATCCTCATGTATAGCCCATGCGTCGCATCCATATAACATTGTTGACATGATTATACCTCAAACATTCCAGTGGTTGCCCTCCTAGATATAATGACCTCTCATTCCACACACTCTTCAGTGCTTCCAAACCTTCACCCTTTCACCCACAATATGACTTACTTCCCATTCCATGGTTCCAGTTGCCACCATGTTTACTCCCAGATAACTGAAACACTTCTCTTCTTCCATTTTCTCCCCTTTCAAATTTGCAGTCCATCTAACCTGTCCTTTTGCCTTGCTCATTACACACCATCAAACTCAGTCACCAACTTTTACAGTTTCTCACTTGAATTTGCCAGCAGTGCTATGTGACCAGCAAACAACTGACTTGCTTCCCAGGCCCCCTTCATCCCCTGCAGACTGCATGCTTGCCCCTCTCCTCAAGACTTGCATTTACCTGTCACCACTACCATCCATAGACAGATTAAAAAGTTATGGTGACATCACATACCCCTGCTGCAGACCAACTTGGAACCGTTTGCTCTCCTTTCTTGCTACTCATCTGCCTGCCTCATGCCTTAAATAAAAATTTCTCATTGCTTCTAGCACCTTTCCTCCCACACCATATATTCTTAAAACCTTCTACAAGGCAGTTATTTTTATTTTTATAAATGAATTAGAAGGTGCACTATACATGCCAGCTTGAGAGTAGATATGAACAAATGAGGGTATTCTTTGACTGCTCTTGATGCTTCCTTGTTACGTGGGAAGCAGCTAACAAGTGTTAAACAATTGATTGACTATTATTATTATTATTATTATTATTGTGATTATTATTGTGTTTTCATGACACGACCTTGTTGAATTGAGAAAGGCCGGTAGGTCTTAAAGCAAATTATGACAATTATTTAGTTATTGCTATGTGATATTTTGTTTTCACAGACAACGTCATGACAGCACCGAATATGAGCCTCTTCTTACCTAAACGCTGCCAGACAGTGATACCAAGAGGAGGTGTTTCTTTCGTCTTGCATGGCTATTTATACAAGTTTATCATGAAACTGAGCAATTACATGATTTGTGATTATATAACAAGATATTTATCAGTATGATGAATTATCTGTAGTTGGCATCTGTGGTAACTGTGTTTGGATGAAAGAGAACTGAAACGTACTGGTGTTATTTATGAGTAGATAACTTTAAACATGTTCGTATAATGAATTATCTGTAATTAGCATTAATGGTGAATGTATTTTTAAAAACATGTACTGTAATCTTTTAACTGAAGTGAGACTAGAGATGACTGAGTGATTGACAAAGCTTCAGAGGGTAAAGTTTTATAAGAATTGAAAATTACTTTATAATTATGCATTTGGGTTAACTAACTCTGATGTAGGAAATATTCCTTCTGACTTTTTGTATATCGGTCTTGCTGACTTTGAAATCCATATCAGTTGTATTACATTTGACATTCAAACTCTACTTGTAAGTATATTATCTTTTGTTTTACAGAATTCATGATGCTTTTTCTTGTACTCACAACTAGGCGGCACTTGAGCGAATTTTACTCAATCTTTCAAGCTGTTTATAATCTCACAGCTTTCTGTGTTTCAGACTTTACAGCAGTACTCAGGAAAAATTTGTTTTTCTCTGTTTTTTTTCTTCAAAATAAGCATCTTTGCATTTAAAGAATTGTATTTGTCTTTATCACTTTGCAAGTATATTATGTTGTTCATTTATTCAAAACATGCTAATGTATGTAAAACATTGTACAAATATTTTGTGTACTTTCTCTACAATTTAAGTGCTGAGGATCAGATAGCAAAACTTGAAATGTTTGCTAAAGAATTTTACGTTTGTTTATCTTTAAGATAAGTAAAGCCATTGCCACTTGCGTCTAGTGAGAAATATGAATATGTGAAGGCATTATTGTTGTTTCTGTAGCCTTTTGGCAAAATGTTAGGAGCAGTAGATAGAAGTAGTAGAGAGGAACATTTAGGCAGGATCATTATGTAGAAACGTTAGGTAGGAGTAGTAGGCAAGAGCATTAGATAGTAGTCAATAGAAACATTTGGCAGGAACCTCTGCAAACACTGTGCTAGACTTGCCCTCTGCCAGTGGCCTGTTAAGGGTGAGGCACTAAAGGTTAAGAAGTGGCACTTGAGTTCAATAGTTATGGAGGCTTTGTTGCCATGGCCACCCCTTTGAGGAAGTTCCAGTTGGAACAGGCATCAGAAATATAGATAGACTATAGTTATGCAGGAGGAGAGTGTGAGTTGGCTATACAGGAGTGAGACGAAGTTAAAAGAATTTGAAGTGGAAAATAGTTGGCTTGAAGAGTTGTCAAGTGTGTCGGATTTGAGATCTTATGTATGTGTACAGAAACTCATTAGAAGAGAATTTATTTTTTTGTGCAAGTGCTTTCATAAGGACCAAGACAATGGATCTCCTACCAACTTGAACCAGTCAGTTTCCTCATTTTATGGTGCTACCCATGTGAATGTGACAGTTAAAGTCAGCCCCATACTCTTTTGACATCACTTTGGATTGTATATTTAACAGATGAGTGTTAACTTGCTGTGCATGCATGAAATCGTATGCATGTGACTTATTTGTGTGATTTAGTACACAATTTTTTTTCCATAGGAACATACAACATAAATACTTGACTGAATAGATCATAAGCATCTTGCATGTGTTTTGTCATTGCAGATTTTTGTGTATGGACTGGGCCTATAGATTTTGGGCTTGTGTTTTCTTTCCATTTTTCATGTGAGGTTATGGAGCATAAGATATGAAATGAATTGTGAAAATAGTTGATATTACATTAAATTTTAGAATGTGAGGAGGATGTATACATTATCAATATCTTTTGATAGTCTACTTCTCAAGGTTATTGACATGATTCACAACTTTGTCATCAGCGTGGGTTGACTTATCAGCAGATTTGACACTGAACTGTCAGTTGCAAATATCCACATATATTAGAAAAGGTGAAAATTATGCAGTGCATAATGTCTATGTATGGGTTACAGCAGTGTTATTGCGTGCTTAGAAAAAGGTTGAGATAAGTCCACTGTGTCTTGGTACTCTGCAGACTTATAGATACATTTCCAACTCTGTAAAAGTGAGTGTAGAGTAATATCAGAATAATTCCTAGCCCAATGGATGCTGCATCATCTCTTAAGTGTTTTTATTTTATAACTGTTGCCATGATCTCCTTTCCAGTTATGTTGGTGGTTTAAGTGTACAAAGACTTTTAAACAGGTTCATGCACACCACCTACTTCCATGTGTTAATGCATCTGTCGGATGAAGAAAATGTATTGGAGATGGTGCCCTTATCCTTAAAGTCAGTATGTATGATACATTTTTACGAAAGTATTTCCAAAGAACGGATGTGATATTGTAGCTATGTAAATGTGGCAAAAGTGCTCATAACTGTATGACTTTTATTGTGTAAGTTTTGTTTGTTTACATTTCCAGAAACAAAGCTGCAGACATACTTAGAATTTAAGTCATTTGAACAATGTTTTTTAGAATTTAGGATATCAGATCAAAATACCTCTTTCTCTTGTCATATTATAAGCGAGAAACTTGAACCAGTAAGAAGGCAAGTGGTTACAGATGATGGTCCATAGGATGTCAAGGTAGAGAAGGTCTTCGTGATGGGTGTCATTAGTTTGCTTAAAAATTGCTGTGTGAGCTGCTGGTGTTGGTTGGAAAAGGTGGAAAGGTTTAGCATGATGAGGGTCTCTTGTTAGGTGGTGGAAGTTGGTCCCATGATGATTCTGCATGCTTTTTTCTATGCTCCCTTCAGTTGGTCCCTCTGCATGGCTGATAGTGAGGAAGAGCAGGCTGGGGATGGATAGGTGACTTAGGTAGAATGAAGTTGGTATATACATTCCTGAGCTTAAGTGGCAGAACACCTAGTGACCTCAGTTGGCAGAGATGGTACAGACTGCATGAGGAAGTTTTGATAGTTCAAACCATCATCTTTTGTGATATTTTTGCTATTTTCTGCTTTTGGCAAAGTAGTGTCAGGAACAGTTGAAAAAATGACCTTGTTCACTTACGTTCGCTCTCTAGCAGTCATGTATAATGCACTGAAACCAGAGGCCTCTTTGTGGTTTCCCTCAACTGCTTCATGTGCCCTGGTTGACCCACTTGACAGCACATCATCCCCTGTAAACCACATCACTCTAATTTCCTCTAGCCTTTGCATGCCTCATACCATCCTGCATGTTCTCTCCCTTAACCTTTAAGGCATATTTTACTCCTTTCTTCCACCTCTTCCTTAGTTTACCCTTCTTTGTTCCTCTCTCTTTTGACATGTATACCCTCATAGTCATCCTTTCCTCATTTATTGTCCATACCATTTCAGCACACCCTCTTCAGCTGTTTGACACACACGCACACACACACACACACACACACACACACTAATATATGAGTGGAAGGGTAGAGTGAAGAAGCACTACTAAGCAAGGGGCTATACAGTCTTTAATGTTTCACTTCATGAGCTTCAAAAAGAGTAACAGAAAAAATAAAAAACAAACTACATATACAGCATAGGTTATCCAGGTGTCCATTGAGTCCTGGATGACTTATGTCGTGTGTGCTGAGCTTGTTATGGAATTTTTCTGTTATTCTTTCTGAAGAAGCTTATGTAGTGAAATGTTAAAGAATATACAGTTCCTTGCTTAGTTGTGTGTTTTATCACTCCGCTTATCTGTAATAGATACCTACATAGAGGTACACATGTACACATCCATACTTTCTTGCCTTCATCCATTCCTGGTGCTACCCCACCCCACAGGAAACAGCATCGCTACCATCTGCTTTATTGAGGTAGCTCCAGGAAAACAGACAAAAATAAAGGCCACATTTGTTCACCATCAGTCTCTGTCTGTCATGTGAAATGCACGGAAACCACAACTCCCTGTCTACATTCAGGTCCCACAGACCTTTCTGTGGTTTACCTCAGACATGTGTATATACACATGTACATGTTCATACTTGCTCGCCTTTATCCAATTCCCGGTGCTGCCCCGCCCCACAGGGAACAGCATATCCACCTGCTGCGATAGCAATGTAGCACCAGGAAACATACAAAGAAAGGCCACATCCTCTTACATACTTGATTGCTGTTTTCTGTGTTAGTGAGGTACCACCAGGAACAGGCTACATTGGCTCGCATCCATTTTCAGACTGTCATGTGTAATGCACCAAAGCCAGAGCTCCCTATCCACATCCAGGTCTCGCAAAACTTTCCATGGTTTACCCTGGACATTTCACATGCTCTGGTTCATTCCATATTTCTTTTATGTATATCTCATCAATAAGTATTTATTGTATATAACTACACTGTATATCGGTAGAACTAAGGAATCTGTCATAGAAGTCCATATTTTATATTTCTTTTGTATGATTGTTGACTTTACATTCACTCAGAACCCTTGAAATTATCAGATAACATGGTCAGTAGTAGTAGTATGCTAGTTTATCAGTGAACCTGCATGATTCTTAAAAGACAAAAAACTTTATTTGGATGAGATCATGCTAGAGTTTAAAGGGACTAGTATGTGTACACATGGTAGAAAAAAGTATCTTAGAACACAATATGACACCACTGAAGGAATTTGAGAAATGCCTGTTGGTCTGGCCTCATTCATAGCTCTGCTTTCATATTTTTGTATATCAAATGCTAGTGACATTTCTTGTTATTTGCCATAATAAATTTCAATGGAAATAACAATAAAGGGGCTACCATGATTATTAGGAAATTAGTCTCACATTCATGCCTACTAACCCCACTGAGATAGTACATTTCTCTTGATCACTTTGAAATTCATCTGACCAATTCAGGAAGATACTTAATTTACCAAGTGTACGTTGCCTGTTGGAATAACGATAATACTAAACAAGTATCATTATCATTTATCTTTCTAATTATGTTTTCATTACATTGCTATTCTGCCTCATTAAAACAGTTTATTCATAGGTATATTAAGAGGGAACACTTATAAATGTACAGCCTTAAAGAAATTGTCTTATTCTTTTGTAAAATTTATTTGATGTATGAAAAAATCTTGGGAAACTTGTAAATGAACTTCACAGTGAATTACAGATGTATATACCTGATGCCATTGTTTCATACATATACATATTTTGTTTTCATTAACTGAAATTGACTGAGCATTGATCTGTATTGAACTATATCTAAATGTTATTAACTGAGAAAACTTTCATCATGCACTGTTTATATCCTTAGTGAAACAAAACATACTTCAGTTTTCTTGTGTATGATCAGTGACGAACTGGTGAAGTGATCATTGTTTGTATGTAAGAGTCTTAAATTTCTTCTAAAGTTTAGGGTTTGTTATTGTAGACTTCAGCTACTTTGGTTCATCATACAATTTGCTAAAATAGTGTATTTATTTGATCCTTTCCAAATTGTTTTTGTAGCTCTTAATACAATCATCAGAACAATTATATTCTTGAAATGTTGATGTAGACATATATATAATGTTTGTAGAAGTTATTTCTTCTTGCATTTTGGCATTATTGTGAGGTATGGCTGTTTGAAAACATGTCAAAAAATTCTAGAACATACACAGTATTTAGAAGTTTGTTAGTTAATATGTAGATGACCTGTTATCATGTGCTGAAGTATGTAGCATACCTATTTGTCAAATGCTTTCCATATTTACAAATAAAGATTAAGTACAGTATCAGTGATTATCAAGGCTTCACGCAAGCTAAAATAGGTTTTGTTTTCGTAAGATTATTCAAAACTCATATTTTGTCAGCAAAACTGCCAGTAATTCACTGTATGAGGATGAATCAGAATAAAAATGTTTGCATGAATTTTTCAATATTTTGCCATTGTCTGCATGCACTGACTCCATGCTAAGGATCAATTGTTACTTGATTTAGATGCTGAAGATGTAATAGCAACAGCCACATAAACCTTTAAGCTGTACATGCTGGAGAAGAGATATATAATTCATATATTTTTACAGTATTAATGATAATTTTTGAAAGTCAATTTTGCCTTAGATAGTGTGGTTCACAAGTGGATGATATGACGATGTTTGCTGAGAATGATGAGAAATGGTGAATGAGTTTTATGTAGGAACATTCAGGCAAGAGCATCATGTAGAAGTAGTCAGTTGGAACATGAGGTTGGAGCCTCTGTAGCCGACAGCCAATTAGGCATATTATCAGTTCTACCCACCTGGATACCAGGAGGGTTAGTGATGGCTGCTTAGTCAACCAGCACTTCAGTGATTGTCAAGTTGCACTCCTCAGACCCAGGTAGCTGTCGTTTCTTTCTGCCTCACCCACATGTGGACTACTGGCATTGTTCACAAACAAACAGTCTGTCCTTGCTGCACATAACACTTGACAACACTTAACTCACACAGCTCATTCTTCATAACAATAGATTTTCCTGTGGTGAGTGCTGTGTGCTAGCCCTGCCTTTTGGCAAAATATTAGAAGCAATGGATAGAAGTGGTAGGTAGGAGCATTAGGTAGTAACATTAAGTAGTAGTAGTTTGTAGGAACTTAGGCAAGTCTATTAGGTAGAAGTCAATAAGGATATTTGCAAAGACTGTGCTCGATTTGCCCTCTGTCAGTGGCCTGTTAAAGGTGAGGCACTAAAGGCTAAGAAGCAGACCTGGAGTTCACTAGTTGTGAAGACTCTTGCTATGGCCACCCCTTTGAGGTGAGGTCCAGTTGGAAACCGGAGTCAGAGATACAGACAGACAGATAGATAGTTTTAAGTATTTGTGAAAGCAGGAAGTTGATGGTGAATGGTAAGAGGTGATTTTTTTTGTTTTTGTTTAAATAAGGAGGAGTGAATTGGTAGAAAATATTATTATATACAGTATGGATAAGAACAAGAAGCTGAGATGTAAGGTTAGAATGACTGGTGAACTGTTAAAAGCAGAATGAATATTTAGGCATTTGGATTTAGTATAATGGAGATGTGGCAAAACCAAAGTAGAAATAAAGGAGATAGCTGTGTAAGAGAAGAAAGTAGCTGGATCCTCAGGGAGAATTCTTAAAAAAAAAAAGTGAGGGACATCTTAGTTCCACCAACACTCACAGAAGGGTGTGAAATAGATGTAGAAGGGAGCAAACAATTTAAAGCTTTAGGCTGCTGAAATGAGCTATTTTTAAGGTGTTTGTGGTTAACAGTTGTGGAATGAGTAACGAAGTGTATTGATGTAGACTGTTGGAAGTGGAAAAAGACATGGGATGTGGAGTCTTGGAGTGAGTTAAGTAACTTGAAATGGTGTAGTTCATGGGAAAAGGATTCATGGAAGGTTGTTGATATAAATTTGTGAGTGAGACAAAAAAAATGAAAGTTTTCATACTGGGAAAGGGAGGTGAATGAATAAACTGGGGAGGACCCTGGAATATACAAGGGGGATGGAGAATGCAATAGAGGTGTTTCATTTGTGTACTCTGAAGACATTTTTATTAATGCCATG
>JAUUDZ010442148.1:0-13080 GCA_032361705.1 Panulirus versicolor
CCGTAAACAATGAATCATCACTAGGACGATAAAAGGCTCGAACGTTAAAGGGAGAGAGAGAGAGAGAGAGAGAGAGAGAGAGAGAGAGAGGAGTCCAAAAGTGAGTTCATCCACGAACGCATCTAATTTGCCTCTCGAAGAAAAACGTTTTTAACGTGTGTCACGGGACAATCACCGACTCATAATGCAAGTACCGGGGGTCACATTTATGGACAATATCCCAAGTTACATAAATGGTAGGATGATGTTTTAGCTGTTCTCGTGTTGGGTTGTCGAGACTTGTGTAGATTGTACCTGCTGATCTGTGTGGAGGGTCTGGCCATGCTAATGACGAGGTGATCGACCCTTCCTCGCCAATACGTCATGTCCTCATTAGCTATGTACTGAAATCCCTGGCACGTGTAAGTGTCGCCAGAGGTGTTGACGCACGGTGTGTCAGACGATTCGCCTCGTCTTGAAGCTGACGTGTTTGTGTGTGTGTGTGTGTGTGTCTTGTGTGGGTAAGGAACGTTGACGAGGACGGACTCAAAGAGTAATGACTGTTGGCGACGTAGAAGGCTCGGAGGAAGCTTTCCATAGACGTTAGTTCTCGTGGTGTTAAGGTCAGAGGGAGTGGGTGTGGTGTGGGTTGAACGTCCTCTGCTGGGGCAATACTGACTGATTATGTTCTCACATCAAGGGCTCGGGTACCATGTGAGGACGCCGTGCGTGGTGATGGTGCGTGGTGATAGTGCGTGGTGATGGTGGTGATGGTGATGATATATACATATACGTATAGCCATCGTCTAGCACTGGTTGCGCTTCCTCCTGTGAGAGAGGCATTGATGCTGTTAATGTGATTTAGATGTCTGGGGAAGTGATCGTGTGGCGGTGTGACGAGAGTCGAGTGTGTGGGTAGGAGACCCCGTAACCTACCCTACACTTGAGTGTGTGTGTGTGTGTGTGTCTGTGTGTGAAGCAGCTCCCAGTTGATGGTCTGTCAGTCGTTTCTACACGTCTCTCGGCTGGAGCTGAAGCTTCTGCTTGTTGCCCAGAAGGCTCGTTTTTATTTTCTTTTTTTTTGGACGATGCGTAAGCGCGGGACAATAATATAGGGGCGTTACTAACACCCTCTAGTTGTCACAACTGCTAACACTCCTGCGTGACAGTCAGACATACTTCCCCTCCCTCTTCCTCCCACGTTGGGGCTCGTTGCTTCCCACGTAGCGTTGCCCCCGAACCTCACCATGGCAGACGATCGCTCTGACACATCCTTGTTTCCCTGAGCAGTATTGTTTCCCTGAGCAGTATTGTTTCCCTGAGCAGTATTGTTTATCTTTCCGTTCTGGCGAACTCACCACCATGGCAATGAGACCAAGGGTGACCCCCTGCCACATCTGCAACTGTTGTCATGAGCTACGGTTGCCACCACGTACCACTGTTGCTAGGTAATCTGGTCCGATGTGGTCTGGTCTCGTGACATCCTGTTTAGTGTGGGGGGGCCTAGACGTTTGTCGAAGGTAGAAATGTACCGTGCGTACCATCCTCTCACTACACCCTGACCGCCCTATTCTGGAGAGGTTCGGTCATAAGCTGCTGTGAGAGATTAGAGATATCTTTAACGTATAGTGGACGTGGGAATTGGGCCCTTGGGTACCACTATGGCGAACCAAGACTCTGACGTGTTGCACAAAGGTCGCAGACCTGACGGCTGGTCGGAGAGATCACTTAATCACCATACAGATAGTTAATAAAATCATTATACTGGCCCAGCTACACTCTGGCTTGGACATCGTCAGGGCGTGCTTTTTAGGAACGTCATGACTCACAACGCGAAGTCGCGAGGTCGTGAGACGTGCGTTGCATCCGCAGTTGAACATCGTTCTCACACCCTTGTGAGCTGGGCCCGCTGTCGACGCAGGCGACGTTCGAGCCAAATGGCCATCTAGCGGGACGCCATCGTACTAGAGATATGAGTGACGTCGGTCAGGTGAGATAGCTGCCATATCTGTTTTGGGTCTACTGGGAGACACTAGGGAACCGTGATATTGAACCCTGCCATCACCCTTTTAGAGGTCAGTATATAGAGTGTGATAAGTGGAAAGGAAAAGAGTTAAAACCTCTATATGGTATGATGATAGTGCACGAGAAGGGATTAAAGTCTCTTTGACGAGTTAAGAGTCTCTCGCGTTAAGGGGAATGTTTTCGCAACTTAGGGGCTCTGACTGACGACAGAACAGGTCATATATCGTCAAGATGTTCCAGACACGTTCTCGCCTTCCTGTGCTAGTGATCCACGTGCATTCGCTGGACGCGCATCACGTGCCGGTTATGGCGATCACACGTGCCGCGCCGCTGACAAACGACACATGTTCACATCAGGCCATCTCTAGTGTAGGTCGGGGAACGTGATGTAGTGGCGGCGACAACGCGCTCCCTTATCTCCCTCAGCTTATGTTCTGGCGGTGTTGTGTGTGTGTGTGTGTGAGGAGAGAGAGAGAGAGAGAGAGAGAGAGAGAGAGAGAGTAAAGCCATTCCGTCTCGAAAGACTTTCATTCCTAGGGTATTACGCTCTAGGGAAGACCGATGTTAACGAACGAGTGTCGTATATAAATACCCCGACAACTGGGAGCGTTCAGTACTTCACTATGTTCTCTCAGACCGGACCACAGTGGCGTTAACAGCTGCTCCTCCTCCGCTCAAACATCAGGTGGTGCAATTACTCTTCACCGTGACCAAAAAATACTGTGTTGATACCCAGGAAAGTTTCGTCTGGCGCATCCGTGACCTAACTACGCAAGACTAACACAGTTGGATTGTTAACCCTTCAGAAAGAGTGTGGTTACAGTGTGTTACAGCTGTATCAACCTATCCTTCCCTAGGTTAGCGAGGTGGTGCCAGGAACAGACGAGGAAAGGCTGCATCCGCTCATGTCTATTCTCTAGCTGGCATGTGTAATGCATCGAAACCACAGCTCCCTATCCACAACCAAGCTCCACAGACTATTCCATGGTTTACCTCGGTAGCTTCACATGTCCTGATTCAGTCCATTGACAGACGTCAATCCCAGTATACCACATCGTTCCAATTAACTCTTATCCCGTGCATGCCTTTCACCTTCCTGTAAGTTCAGGCCCCGATCGCTCAAAATCTTTTTCACTTCATCTTTCCATCATCACTTTCATTTCCTCGTTCTCCTTGATCAACTTCATATCAAACAAATATCATCTTTGTCAATCTTTCCTCACATATTCTCCCATAATGTCCAAACCATTTTAACACACCTTCTTCTGCTCTCACAACCACGCTCTTTGTATCACCGCACCTCTTTCTTACCCACTTATTACTTACTCGACCAAACCACCTCACATCATATATTGTCCTCAAACATCATATTTCTAACACATCCACCCCTCCTCTCCACAGCCCATATGGTGTTATCAAAACTATTATACCTGCAAATACACTATTTTCTGCCCTCCTATATAACAGCATTGCATCTGCTTTTTATGCTTCGCTGGAACATCAATATACGAAATCCTGTAAGATATCACCTTCTCTTATCAGATATCACCAGTGTTCAGAATGACTTAATTGCTTTATTACGTCGATCTGTGTCTTAGCTACATGAATATCAGAAGTGGATTAGGAGAGGCGAATGAAGTGGGTGAAGTCAAGGGTAGGTAGGAAAGAGGATAAGAAGGAGAGGGACGGAGGATGAGGATGAAGAATAGGTTAACGTGAACATCTCTGTTCACGAACGTATTCAATTTTCTCGACAACCAGCCACCCATAAAAAATGCGAGAGGATAATCTTTATCTTTTTTGGTCGACTGTAAACCAGCCATGCTTACATACATGACTGTAACAAATATGTTGGTTGTCTTTTCACTGCTGATTCTCCTAGTGGTAGTTCAGGTGGAGGCGTATAACGGCGGAGCTTGGGCAGTAGCCAAAGCTAGGTTCACGGTGCACGGGCCTCCCGCACCAGGGATGTGCACCCTCGTGCCTCAGGATGACGACCTCCTCGGCTTCCTCACCCAGTTCGAGCTACAGTGTACCCGCCCGGGAGACGATGCTGGCGACCTGGTCTACAAGGTGTATTACGCCAAACCGGGGGAGACGACCCAACACCTCCTGTACAGGGGTCATGAGCTGAGGGCCTCGGGGATCGTACTCCCGACTGGGAGGTGGAATGTCTACGTCCAGGTGGAAAACAGGTTCCACATGAGCTCTCGAGCGGACATCGGAACGTTCACTCTGACGGCGCCTCCATCCCTGGATCATAGGGTGATAGGCACCGAGTTAGCGTGGATCAAATCCTTAGTCCTGCTGGGAGATTCGCAAGCCGCAGTCTCTCGCACTAATCTGATTTCCTTTGCTCTCGAGGATATGTCCAAGGACGCGGGTATGACCCTGCAGATGGATCATATGAAGACAGATCTCCTGCAGGTGCTTCAGGTCGTCCCTACCACTACAGACGACGAGATTCGTGAGAACTTGGTAGCTGTTGGCAATATCTTGGCGGCAGGGAAGGTCCCGCCAAGCAAAGCCGTAAGAGAGTCGACGTCTGAAGTTCTCGTCAAGCTCAGCGACAGTTTGCTCGCGGTCACTAATCAGTCAGACGAACTTGTCGTTGAGAAGCATCTTCACAACGACGCCAAGAAGATCCTGACGTTGGTTGAGGATCTGATGGTCCTGCAGCGCCGTAGCCAAGAGCCCAGCTAAGCTCCTGCGACAGACGTGGGTACTCGTGTGTCCGACAATCTGCAGAAAACAATCTCGTCAACCAGCGAGGTTCTGTTGACGAACAGAGAGCCAGGAAATGTTGTCAGTTTGTCCACGCCTGAAATAGAAGTAAAGGCCTGGAAAACAACCGGTAATGAGACGGTGGGACGAGCGCTTGAATTTCGAGATGTTGTTTTGGAGATGCCTGAGGGTCTGGGAGAAGGTAATGTATCCATTTCGGCCGTCGCCACCTCAATCAACCCGCGTCTGAATGACCCTAAACAGTACTCGTCGAGCTTCATTAGCGTCTCGACCACGAAAGAGAAAGAAGAACCGCTCAAACGACCTTTAGTTTTCCATTTTGCTCGAAAGGAGAATCTGTCTCTGGAGGAAGGTTCCCCCAACGTTGCCTTCTTCAATCTCTCGGGCAACGCTCACTGCGTCCGATACTCGAATACACCGAAGCTTTATGGCTGGAGAGTCGTCAGCAACAGGTCAGCCACGGCGACTGTGCGAGTGCCAGCAGGAGGACGCTCCCTCGTACAAGTCGTCCCCCTTGAATCTCATAACTTAAAGACTACCGTCCTCAAAATGACCTTCAAAGTTTCCAACGGGACTCTCGGCCAGACATGCTGGCCTGAAGTTGGCGACCGGTCGTATGGAAATATAAAGGTCGTGAGGAGACACGCTAATGAGACGACACAGGAAGAGTTCTGGGTGGAGAACGGTCGACGCCACGATATCGAAGTAAATCTGACCTTCCTGCTGGCGTACACGAACTTGGCGGTGGTAGACGTGTCGGAAACTTGCGATGCCTCCGTCGCGGACGAGAAGGCTGTGGCACCACGACCCGTCAACACCAGCATCAAATTAGTGCAGATGTCTGGCCAGTGTGTGGTCTACGACGAGCAGAGCAAAGCTTTTGTGCCTGACGACAATTGTAAGGCTTTCCCGTCCGTGACCTTCATCAGCTGCCGGTGTGGTGGGGCTTCCCTCCACACCACCTTGGTCGTGCCGCCTACAAACCAGATACATTTTGAGCTGGTGGACATTAGCGTCAATCCCCTCCCACTCATTTTCTTCCTCACCGTCTCTTGCGCTTTCTTGGTGCTCTGCCTCCTCGCCTTTCTGCAGGATCGCAAAGATCAGGGAAAGCTGCTGCCACTCGTCGACCCCACGGTGTCCCACTTGCCCATTAAATACAATGTCTTTATCTACACCTCGAGGTTTCCCTTGAACCCAGGATCGCCTTTGTGCCGGGTTTCCTTGACTCTCTTGGGTAGTTACGGTCTCAGTATTACCAACACGTTCACAAGTCCTGGCACCACCTTCGGATCGATGTTGCACCTCGTCCACCACTCCGCCGTCCGAATTGGGCAAGTGAAGGAGGTGGCTCTCACCTTGCATCACCCGACTGCCAAGTGGCACGTGGACCGGGTCGTGGTCAGCGATGCGGTGGAGTTTGAGGTAGTCCTGTTCCCCATCAACGCTTGGGTGAGCAAAGTGGAGGAGAAGTGGCCAAGAATGTCCGACGAGGGTCGCAACTGTTGGCGCGAGAACTTTCTCGCGAGGCTGTGTCTCAGAGTCATGGAGACCATCCCTCTCCTGCTGATATATCTGCCGGGTCGTATCAGACAGAGGAAGCTGGACCGTATGTTCTCGTATGCCCTCGGGACTAGCATTTGGGCGCTGCTGCACCTTTGGTTCTATGAGACCAGACACCCGTTCTACCAACCTGACGATTGCATCGCGGCCGAACTCTCCCTCCTGCAGAAGATGTTGCCGCTCTTATTGCGACTGGTCCTCAATTTCTCCATCATCACGGTTGCCACAGTGATGCTGGAAGGCGTCATCTCCATCTCTCTCATGTCTGGGGAGAGATACTCAAGAGATCCAAGAGACAAGAGACTGCGGGGTCTCCTGCCCCTGCCACACTGGTGTTGCGTGGTCTCGAGGGTCTTTGCCGGAATGGGACTCGTCACCACCATCTGCCTTTTGGTCTTCATGTCGTACAGCTTGTCTCAGGCGGAGTTTCACCAGTGGCTCGCTCAGATCGGAGAAGCATTTGCGCTGCAGATTTTCTCTCGATCCCTTCGGGCCATGGTGTCCGATGCTACCCTGGTCTTCCGTTACCCCAAGAATCCCAAGCGGTTCCACGAGACGATCGTGAACCCTGAGGGTGTAAATGTGATGTGCCCAGAGTGCCGCGTGTGTACTAACGCCCCTCTACACAGTCACTTCGGTCAACATCTTTTGCCAGGCAAGAGGCTTAGGGACACCAACGGCCTCTTCTCCCGCGACACACCTATCTTCGGGTTGAACTTGCCATCCACTCCGTGATCTGAGCCCCAGCTGTGCTCGATCATGCTTTTTGACATCACTTGTTACTTAGAAACTATTCACTATATACACCATATATGTGTAGATACATACATATGTCAGAGAAATTGTTACTATCAAAATGCAGGATATATGAGCACACATATCCATCATGAATGTCACGATGGATAATGTGTGGAAAAGCTGCACGCACAATTTGCAGTGTTTCTTGGGCAAGAGCCATTCAGCTGTAAATTCTAATCACTTGTGTTCTTAGTACTTAGATTTAACTGACAATATAAAGATCCTGGAAAGAATTGAATTCCAGTATAGGAGAAATCTCTTCCATACTGATACCTTCATTCTATATTACTATCGTAGTGGGCCAAACCATTCCGTGAAGATTTTTCTGCCTCTCGTATAAACCAATTTGAAAAAAATGCTCCAGGCCCATGCAACCACTTCAGGTTGAGCCACATACGGTCTGACAGTAATGGCTGTACTTCACCATACTCTTGTGATCGTGTGATCTGCTTACAGTCGAGTGGAATACAGTGGAACACAAGCAGCAAACAGACCAGTGGGTCTTTTCGAGGCTCTTGCGATAGTGGGGGTAGGAGATATCGGACACTCAGAGAATAGTGTAGCAAATGTTGGAAGGAGGCATACAGATAATTCATAGAGAGAAGAGCCTGCAGATTTTTATCGTGATTAAGGAGGTAATGAAAGTCGTGGACCTGAAACGAAGAGGCATTTATCAAGTGATTTTTTAACCATTCTAAGTTGCGAGTCATTCCATATCATATCCTGTTGAAGGAAAAATACTTCGCCTCATCCGAGGTAAATAGTTTGCACACGAGTCTGGATCTAGTACAACGAGTGATAATATCTAGACGAGTCAAGTCGTCACCGACTCTAAGAACTTATTTCGTATACTCCGAGTGTTGACATGAAATATTTTTAGACGTAAGTGACACCTATTTGGAAAGGTGTTAACGGAGGAGGATGAATCTGTTCCACCCAGGACTCACGAAGGCGCTTATGAGAACACGCAGCTCCCACTGCATTCGGGTGTAGTTCGTCCTGCATAAAACATACCAGACCGCATGTATAAATGCTGCCACAGGTTTATGAATTCAACTCCTTCCTGAAAAAACAGAGGTTCACTAATCTGCTGTTTAGACTTAACGTCTGGACTAAACAAGGTGTTACCGGCGCTGGGGAAAACTTCTGAGTCCATAATATCATCAGTTTTCTCTTAAAAACGGCGAATAACACGTCGGTGTTTCTCCACTCGATCTTCCGATCTCTCCATCAGTACATCGTTCGTACCTACGTTCCAAATAACAAGCGAATCATATCGTTAGTGCCGCCACGAACCTCGCCTCACATCGTCGGCAAGTATCGTCTGACCCTGTCACCTAGGAGGACCAAATCCTTTACGGCGTGAAGGGTTTCTGGCGCTGAGTTCCTCTGTAGGTTGTCCACGTCTTATAGGGTCGCCAAAGAGCCTCACTTCGTATTCGTTGTCGTTTCCGTCACCCAGAGGCTGAAACCGATATGTTTTTCTTTGTTATCATTGGCTGCAAAAGAATAAATCCTGAGCCCCGAGAGATCGTTGAACTACTGTGAGTCATTCAACGGTCGTTCTAGAATATCTTGCCCCGTGTCTTTAACAGGACTGTTTGAACTCTCTCTCTTTGTATATGTCACGAGTTAATCTAATCTGAACTGCTGAGCCTTGGCAATGAGATAAGAATATTCGATGAAGTGAAACTGAGGTCATAGAACCTCAGATGTGAATAAGATAATCCTGCTTTATAGTGCCTGAACACATTAAGTGTGTCATATTCGAGAAACACAGGGAGAAGGTGTGGAGATTATTCCATCTCCCTCAAATTAGAATTTTATGGGACACACTCAAAACACGGACCCAAAGTGGCAGTTTGAGGAGGGAGGAGTGGATGAGACAATCAGAACGTCGCGTGAGGAGGTAGAGAGGCTGTGGGATGTTTACCCAAGGCAAGTGTGTGAGATAGTGGAGTGGGTCATCTGAAGACTCATTATATTGAGACTTAGTTTAGTAACCTTCGGTAGGATGGGATGGGGACGCTTTTATCTCATCCTTCTCCGTAGGTCAATCCAGCCCGACCTGGTACACTTGATGATGACTCGATAACGTAACCTCACTTGGTAAATGATGTGTGCTAAACCCTCATTAATCCCCACAGATGGAATCACGAGATAGAAAGGACCAGGGCGGCAAGTCAGAGCCCAGAATACTACGGTGGGATGGACCAACACCTCTACCTCCCATACCTGAAGTGAACTTCGCCACCTTCATGCTGAAGCGCATGGAGTCCTACGGCGATAAAGTGGCAGTGGTGAGTGAGTCATGGAGAGGCGCAGATTCACACAGCTTAACTTGTGGTCTGATTGGCACCCAGGCAACTAAGTCGCGACCTTAGAATTTGCGTCGGTAAGCTGTATATTAAGAGAAGGGTCGGCAAGGATCTCTGGGAATGCTAGAATAGAGGGAGAAGGGAGGCTTCCAGTTCCCTTTACCTGTTCTACTCCCTTTCTCCCTTCCCTTCGGCCTCTCCCTCATATCTAATACATCCACGAACTGTACTCCAAAGATCAGGGTATCAGCTTGCACAAAATAGATTCGCGAGGCAGCAAAATAGGTTTTTCTTGTTCAAGTGTTGCGTTTTGTCAAAGCTTTGCTCTGGATAGTTTATTAATGCTTATAGCGATGACTGAGAACTATTGTCATTGTTTTAAGACTGAATGTCATTACTAATCTTGTATGAGATATTTAGGTATTTTGAATTAGACATTTTATTTCTACAGGGTTATAAATACTTCATTCATCGACGTTTCAAACAATGTCGTCCAGCTTTTGGCCAAACATATCATGTAGTACTTCAGTCACTGTTGTTCAGGGAAGTTTATCCAATTGTTCTATTGATAATATATGTAAGTTTCCCCTATTATCTTATTATCTTATTCATCTCATCTATCATAAGTGACATGAAGGCATGGATCGTCAGGTAACTTAGGCAAGAAAACAAAAATTGTTGGAAATCACTGGATTAATGGGAGATTAGAAGGCACAAGCCTATTGATTATAAATGACACAACCATATTACTCCCCAGAGTGGGTTTAAGCCCATTGATCATAGTGACCATAATCCTATTACTCCAGCTGCATGTCTCTGTGGTCTCCATAATACATCCAGAGTCATCAGCTGGTCATAAAGATATGTTCTTATCAAAGGTCTTTCTTGTACACATCAGGTCAATGCGGAGACTGACCACAGCCGGACCTTCGTCGAAGTGTGCCATCTAGTGACACGGGTGTCGGGCGGGCTTGCCTCCGCCGGGGTCAGCCTGGGTCAGTCAATCCTCTTCCTAAGTCCCAACCACCTGGACTACATATCAGTGATGTTATCTATCGTGCACAGAGGCGCTGTCTTGGTCCCTGCCAACCCTACCTTTAGCCCAGGTGAGTCTTTATAGTGAATATGACCCCAAGTCCCTCTTATGTGTCCCGGGTGAAGACCCACAGTCACTAAGGCTACTGGAAACCACACCTCCCTCCTCTACTTGCATTCCAGTTCTACCCATGTGTCCTTGTGTCACACCACCGACGTCCCCTTACCTTCCAGAGCATCTTAAGCGTGAACACCACCCCCTCGTCACCGTGGTCTTGTTCTAATGAGCCAACTTCTGCCTCTGGGATATCCCAGTAGTGTGTGTCTCTGTACCTTGGAGATATTTTCCTGTGCCTCTGCCGTGTCCATGAAAGCCAGCACATATAGCGGGTGCCCCAAGGTCCAAACTTCAGTGTTTACTGATACCACCTCCACCTCCCCTAACCCCACATCCCCTTTTACCCCTGAGACTGACCGCCAAAGTCCACCTGATCAAGAGTTATAAGAAAATGACGACCTTATCGCAGCGGAGAAACGAGCAGACTCAGCCGTTCACCCAAGGGGGAAGAAGGTGAAGGAAACGACCTATCACAGGTGTATGATGGTTGATGACTGTGTAGTGACCTGAGTGAATATATAAGAGGAATTCGAAGGGAGGGATAGGAAGGGACGGGAGAGCTCTTTGTATGCGCGTACTCCCTCACTCAAACTGTAGTGATCAGCCAGGGACTTGACGACAAAGGACACAACGACTTTGCTTCCTGTCATCCACTTCAGTCAGCCGAGATGTGGACGACCACTGTTGTCCAAAGTGGGGTACGTGTACCCACTGGGAGTGTGGGGTGTACACAGCATTGTTCAAAGCGGTACGAGAGATGATAATGGAAGAAATGTTTCTTTCTAAACTATATCACACATAGGTCATATAGCATCTTGGATCAAATTATTCAACTTTACTCTGCATGTGTATGTACACATAGGTGATGGTTTAAGGGTAAAGAATGATAAATGAATAACCACAACAACACTTACGCAGTTCCCAACGTAAGTGAATGACAAGAGAGAAGAGAGTAAGACTTGATACGAACGAGGAGGAAGAAGGTGAGGGTAGATGGGAGTAGGTGGGACGGAGAGTAATGGGACAGAACGCGTTAGGGGACAAGCGCAGAACTCCTCGCTCGGATCACTCCTGATTAATCTTCCACGACGTTAAGCAAAGCTCATCAATCATCTTTAGCTGTATGTTTATTAGCTGCTGAAGCTAAAAAAAAACCCCTTGGGAAGCATCATTCCGCCCCTACAACGAGCTTTATCAAGGCAGAACAGAAAAACAAGCTAGATGTAAACATGGAACAAAGCCTGATGACTGCAGCAGAAACCACCTCTCTGCCACTCAGAATAGCAGAAATCATCAGTGAACATCAACCCCACATTTTGCATCGGGTTGAAAGCCATTTTCAAGTATTTTCATCGTATTTCGTTAGTCTTTCAGTATAATCAACTGTAATCCATTGTCCAGCACTCCAATCATACGACGAACTTTTATAGTGTAATTTCCAATGTTCTTCCACATACTGAGGCTAATCAGTCTTAGGGAGTTAATTAATGGTCGAAGAAGGTAACAAGGGTGACAATAGGCGATACAGTTTGAACAACACAGCAGTGGAGAGGACACTTGTCTCTTAAACCCTCTCTTCACACGAAGGTCATCCAAATGACAGGTACCGACACCTGACAACAGTGACCCACATACGATAGTTGAGATAAGTTTCTGAATATATCATATCATGTTTTGCATAAGTTATCTTTCAGAAAACAAAAATTGGATAAGGTCGTTGATATTGTTCGCGTGGTAAATATAATGATATATATATATACACACACAGAACAGGAACCCCCTCTAGAGAACAAGAAGTTTATTTCAACATAAAACACCTAAGAAATTGAAACTTTCCACATATAAGTGTTTCAGTGTTTCAAATGCTTCATTGAAACTGAGAGGGTATGTTTCCGACGTTGACTGATTCACAAGAACTGGTTTAGCAACATTAGAGTGATCACGTGACCCCAAGGTTGCCAGTGAATGCCAAGTCCTTACGTTTTTCTTTATATATTTTTCCCTTTCTTTCCCAGGAACAAAAGCTTTCAAAGGTAGACATCCTGTTCAGAACATCTTAGGAAAAATAGGATAGGTAGATCTTAATGGTTAATGTTGTTAATTGTCTGGCTCTTAAAGGATGGGTTTCATAAAGTTTAGTGCATTTCATTTCTTCGTTTCGCTCGTACCAAAGCTGTGGTTTTAGACCTACTACCACGTGAACCCACTCTTACCTGTTATCATATTCCACTGATATATTTCCCCTCCCTCTCTCACTCACACGACCTCGTGTTGGAGATTAAACTCAATTCCTTTTTTTTCTCATGTCTGTTAAAGTCTCTCGTGCGTTCTCCTATATATCACGGAGAGAGAGAGAGAGAGAGAGAGAGAGAGAGAGAGAGAGAGAGAGAGAGAGAGAGAGAGAGGAGTAACATTTGCCTCGCACTGTCTTCCTGGCCAGAGGAGCTGAGTCATATACTGAAGGTGAGCGGGAGCCGTTGGGCGATCGTGTACAAGTCT
>JAUUDZ010442159.1:0-13079 GCA_032361705.1 Panulirus versicolor
TACCTCCCCATTAGCCCCCTTCACTGATGTTCCCATTTGTTCTCTTGTCTTACACACTTTATTTACCTCCTTCCAAAGCATCTTTTTATTCTCCCTAAAATTTAATGATACTCTCTCATCTCAACTCTCATTTGCCCTCTTTTTAACCTCTTGCACCTTTCTCTCGATATCCTGCTTCTTGCTTTTATACATCTCCGAGTCATTTGCACTATTTTCCTGCAAGAATCGTCCAATCTGTGAATCTGTGTCATCAGTCATGTTTAAGAACTTGAAGGTTGTGATCAGGTCATCCCTCATTCTTTTTCCTTTCAGACAATTTACTTTCTAATTTGTTCTCTTAATGTTTTATTCTGGTGATGGGTTTGGGACAATGTCAAGTGCCAGGTCCCTCTTACATATAGATAACTACAGCTCATTCCCTGTGATCTTTACACTTACTCAAGTTGAATTTCATCAAACATGTATCAAAACAACTTTCAGGCTGTCTAGGTGTGTCTGTAACTACCTATTTGTACTGTATAGGGAGGAAGTTTTATACTCCTGGTGCCCCACTCTTGAACCATCTGTACTCTCATACAACTTTTTGATCCTCTTTATACTGTTTTATTTTTTTTCACTGTTTCCTATATCTCTATGCCAGTTTCTTTTGGGAACTATCCCAGGGGGATGGCCATGGCTAAAGTTTCCTTAATTAGTGCACTCAAGTGCCACTTCTTAGCCTGCATTGCATCACACTTAAAAGGTCCCTGGCAGAAGATAACTTTAGTACAGTGTTTTCAGAGGCTCCTGGCTAATGTTTCCACCATATACAGCTGCCTAATGTGTTTATCTCATGTTCCAATGTATTACTTCTACATAATGTTCCCACCTAATGTTCCTAACTTTTACTACTATTTCTCCTACCATTTTGCCAAAAAGCAGGCTTGCACTTAGCATTTACTGCAAGAAGACCTAGAGTTGTGAAGAATGAGTTGTGTAAGTTAAGTGTTGTGTACTGTTGCTTACTGTTTCTCATTTTATTCCATTCATCCACCATGCATATCATGAAAGTATACTTCTGTACATCTTTTCAAATGAATTCTTTAATTTTATATTATAACCTTTGGTTGTTCTTTTGCTGCATCTTTTGTGTGTAGGTATGTAATTATCCATTTGTACAGCTTGGGGAGAGAGTTATTTACTTGTAGGGCCCCAATCCCTTGAACTTTCTTTACCTGTGATGTGATTTGCCATTAAGGAGGACTAATGCAGAGCTCTAATTACATAAAGATTTAATGGAAAAGTTGATAATAAAGTTCCATATAAGTTGCATATGTTGAGTGTTAGGCATGAGATGGAGAGTGTTTGTGTTTGCGGACTGAATGCCAGCAACTCACATATATAAATGAAACAGAAAGAAAAGACGGCAACCTGGATCAGGGAGGAAACCTTGAAAGCCGGTGTATTGCTGGCTTGTGATATCCTGGCTGTCGTACCTCCCTGGTCAGTGGCTGCCTGCCACCCACCTACTACATGAGTCTGTGTGTATGTTTATGCATTGAGTGTGTATTTGTTTGTGTGAAAAGCTTAACCTTCTTCACCAGAAAATAGGGAAGGTAATATGTTGAATTTATTCTTTAACATATCCCTTGGGATAGGGGAGAAAGAATACTTCCCACATATTCCCTGAATGTAGTAGAAGGCGACTAAAAGGGAAGGGAGCGGGGGGCTGGAAATTCTTCCCTCTCATTTTTGATTTTTCAAAAGAAGGAACGGAGAAGGAGACCAAGTGAGGATATTCCCTCTTATGGCTCAGTTTTGTGTTCTTAACGCTACCTCACTAACACGGGAAATGGCGAATGTGTATGAAAAAAAGTTTTGAATATTGATGTTTAGCCTTCAGCTGTAGAAATGAATAGCTAGTAAAATGTTTTAAGATTCTGCATACTTAACCCTCAAATGAATTCTGGTTAGAGCCTTTGCTATTGGTGAATAAAGATAAAAAAGTTCTGATTATTGTAAAAGTAAATAGTTGGGGATCAAATGCAATGCAATGGAAGCAGTGTGTATATGGAAGTGGTATGAATGGCGACCCTGGTCTCAAGTGACAAATCAGCTAATGTGTTTATTGATAAAGTGAGAAGCAGTTTTGCAAGTGTAAGGTCTGGATCCTAAATTACCCATACAGATGTAACAGGATTGGATTAACATTTAGAGGAATTGACTGTATGTAAAAGATTCACTTAAAACAACTGAGCTTCTGAACTGCTAAAATCTTTTAGCAAAAGTACTTGTTGTCAAGGTTGAAAATCATAGCTTAGCCATTGTGCCAAGCTACAGACCACCAGATACAGAGCCACATGAATTTATTGAACAAATAAGAAATATAGAATCCTGCCTTGATCTCTTTGGAAACCCAGTCATAAACAGGTTTCTTAGGGGACTTCAAACTACTGTGCCTAAGATGGAAAGAGGTAGGAAGTAGCATTAAAGTAAAGAATTAAATTGGAAGCAACTTGGACAAACAGCGGTAAGAAAGAAAATTATTTAGATTGTACAACAAATTCTTTATCAGTCAACAAATGATAAAACCAACTAGGAGAAATAACACATAAGACCTATTCCTTGCAAATAAAGAGGACCTAATCTGTGACTTCACTATTCCAAACACACTGTAATCTGATTGGAACCCCATTGAAGTAAAAACAGTTATATTATATACTTGGCTTTATAATACAATATTATAATTTAAAGTCATGTGGGAATGATGAAGGGATGGAAGTGAGAAGAATCAAACAGGGTTTATGCTCGAGGTGAAGAGTATTGGTGGAAGTATATAACAAAAGGCTATGAGCATCAAAGGAAGTATGGAGGAGTCAGGTGATCTGTGGTGACTGGGTTGTTGGGACCTGTTTTACAGGAGTCACCCTACTTAAGTGTGAAATTGGAATTATAGAATTATCAATTTAACTTGTGAAGAACATATAAAACTCATCATTGAATACAAACTGGATTTCATATATTTGAACTTTGATATTATCTGCTAAGATCATGCTATTATATATTTGTGTGAAGTGGATTGTCAAGAGCTGCTGCCATTTAGTAAAGTTGTGGCTATGCAGTTTGTATTCTTTTCTAACTGTCTGTATTGTAGGTTATGCAAATCTAAAAGCTTTACGATTTAATGTGGGTAAATGTTTTATTAATGATAAGTTTGTGTTCTGATTTCCAGGATAATGAAGGGGTGCCACTAAACCTTGCAGTTGCACATATGGGTGTATTGGTGTTCCAGAACTACACAAAGATAAACACTTTCTCTTGGGCCAAGATAAGAAAACTTTCTTTCAAGAGGAAAAGGTTTCTAACCAAATTACATCCAGAAGGATATGTAAGTAAACTCTTGTAGTTAGAACTAAAGTTGGATTTGGTTTGAACAAGTCCAGAATTTTTGGAAATATGCTCTTGAAAATCACTGAAAATGCCTTTAGTTGTGAACAGCTAATCTTAACTTTGGGGAATCTTCTGATATACTTATCATTGTTTTCATAACTACATATGTTCCTGAAAATATGAAAAAAGTTGTCCATTTAGAGACAGATTTTATCAGTTTTTAGGATATTTTTGAGTACTATGCATTGTTAGGTGATCCATCCATAAAAAAATATTTCTCTCTCTCTCTCTCTCTCTCTCTCTCTCTCTCTCTCTCTCTCTCTCTCTCTCTCTCTCTGGCTGATAGGTAGCAGTTGAATTTTGATATAATTAAGTGCTAGGGTTTTGCAACTTGGTTGTAAAGAAAAAAAATGCTACCTATAGTATGAGGAAATAGATTTTGTTATGATAATCTCTGGTGACCTAAAACTAAAAAGCAGTACACAGAGGTAGTGAAAAGAGTGAACAAAATCCTTGGGATTCATAAGTAAGACCTTCAAATTTAAGTCCAGGAAAATCGTTGATATATCTGTCTATCTATCTATCTATATATCTGATGCCCATTCCCTCTGGGAACTTCCTCAAGGGGTGGCCATGGCAAAAGTATCCATAACTGGTGAACTCCAGTGCCACCTCTTAGTCTTTTAGTGTAAGTCTAGTGCAGTGCTTCCAGAGGCTCCTCCATGATATTCCTACTGACTACTTCTACCTACTGTTCCAACCTACTTCTTTTTCCTAATGCTCACACTTATATGTTCCTTCCTACTACAGATGCTCCCTGACTTACAGTGGTTCGACTTATGATTTTTCAACATTACAATGGTGAGATATTCAACACTATTATAAAATAGGCTTCATGTTAGATGAATTTGTCCAGATCCACCTGCAGGCTAATGTAAGTGTTCTGAGAATGTTTAAGGTAGGCTAGGCTAAGCTATGATATTTAGTAGGTTAGATGTACAGCATTATATGTATTTTCACCATACGATATTTTCTACTTATGATGGGTTTATTGGAATGTAACCACATTGTAAATCGAGGAGCATCTGTTCTTCTATGTAACAGAAATGGACTTATCTTACTCATTACAATTCAGAGGTTTATCCCCATCTTGAATATTGTTTGGTTTTTGTCGCCCTTCCTAAAAGAGACATAGACAGAATAAAGAAAGTGCAGCATCGAGCTACCACGATGTTTCCTGGGTTGAGAAGTAAATCTTACAAGAACTGATAAAGTGAGCTGAATCTATTAAGCTAAGAAAATAGAAGGTTAAGAGGTGATCCAATGAAAGTTTTCAAATTTATCAAAGGGTTTGATAAATATGATATATAAAGCTACTTAGGACTAGATTTGTCTGATTCACTAATAGTAATGGATACAAACTCATGGGCAAATGGTTTGCTTTGAATGAGGCTGAGTACTTTTTCTTCAACTGGATTGTTAAAACATGGGATGATTTGCCAGTGAGAGTGGTCAAAAGCAGTACTATAGATACGTTTAAGAATAGACCTGATGTTTATTTAACTTCAAGTCCATGACTTACATTATTTGCATCTCCTTAGTCACATTGACAGATTGCAGGTTATTCTCTTTGAATTATCTGTATGCCTTCTATTCCTTTTACTGTATTAATCCATGGGATTCTGATATCTTCCACCCTCACAAACATCCTTGAAAGCATCCTGTGATCTGTTGATGTTTGAATTCCTCTGTATTCCTTTGTATACGAAAGTTTGATGGATGGGAAAAGAATGGACACTATTTTTCTTGATTTTGCAAAAGCATTTGATAATGTTAACTATTGAATGTTAATAAAGAAAGTGACACATCAGTGTGATAAAGGAAAAATAGGAAAATGGATCAGAGAATTTTTTATCAGTAGAAAATTAAGCAGTTGCAAATAGAAACATATCCAAAGAAGATTTACTGCCTCGGGGACAGCAAGGAACAGTTTATGCTTCATTACTAGTAATCATGATCTCAGACATAGATCAGGAATCCAGAGAGTATAGTTGGATGTTTTGCTGATGTCATGAAAGTAAGAAAGCAATAGAGAAAGAATGTGGAAGATCAAGAACCTCAAAGAGACCTGGATGATATCTACAGATAGGCAGATGAGAATTTAATGGAATTTGATTAGGAGAAATTATGTTAATTGCACTGGTCAACAAAATTTTAACCTATTTTTGTCCCACAAACTAAAATAGGTGGGCCTCATAGTACCTTTTACGCTGAATTCAAACCTGTTTTTAGAATTTTTGTATCAGGCATGGTTTTTAAGTGACAGAGCAATTGAATTTTACAATAAGTGTATATTACTCACTCATGAATAAGGCTGATATTACACTCAAAAACCTACCTTTGAAATGTAGAAGTGTATGATTTTTGGCTATATTTGGCCTTTGTACTGCTTTTTCCTTGTCCAAAATGTCCTTGTGAAATCTTTCACGGTGCCCATCAATGACTGCCCAAAGATTTTCTGGGAAAAGTCTAAGTGTGTGTTCAGAAATTGAGTTTTTAGGCTTATATTGCATCCGAGAGCTTTATATGAAGTCAGTAGATCTTTTACATCACAGTAGTTTTCTGATCCGTGATTCCCCAAAAATCTTTGCAAACTCTCTTAAATGACAGCCATGAAATTTTTTCAACTTCACTTAGGTCTTCATCAAACTTTTCTTCTCAGAGCAGTTCCATGATCTGTAGTCCTACAAAAATACCCTTGATTTTTGTATCACAGATTCTGGGAAATTTATTCTTCTGATGTGTGAATCCATAGCCAGTTTTATCAATACCTTTAACGAAGTTCTTCATCAACCCAAGCTTAATGTGCAAAGGAGGCAGATTAATTTTCTAATGGACAACAAAAGGAGGATTGATGACATTCTTCTTCAGCAGAGTTAGTGATGTTTGTTTTGGCCACACTTTCTTTACATAAAGATTTTTCTTTTCCCGGCTGACCCACTCACAGAGGAAACAACAGAACTTTGTTTAGGTCACTACATGCATTCCACTTAAAGTCCCCATACTTAATTTTTTCAAGAAGAAGCTTCATGTTATCATACAGTTCCTTCATGTTAGCCATGTGAGCTAGAGGAACAAAGGAGAACTTATTTCCTTTGTGGAATAGACCAGCTTTCAAGTTTACTTTTAATGAGTCATTAAACAAGTGCTGCTCATCTGTGTTATGTTTGTGGCCAAGTGTCTCCATAACAGAATGAACTTCATTGCAAAACACCAGACCATTCTCAAGGGAGAAGAATTCTTTGAAAATGACATGGCAATCACAATAAAAACAAACTTTGGTTTCTCTCTGGAGAAGATTCCAGCACTTTAGACTGGTACCCAAAAGTTCGGCTTGCTTCTTAGACAAATTCAAATCGCGGATGAGATCATTGAGATCTCCTTGACTCAGCAAATGTGGTTCACTTGAAGAACAGCTTGTTTCAAATGTTGGATCCACTTGGTCTACTTTCTCATCACCAGACTCATCGTCACTCAGTGTCATATTTCTTGTAGGCCCTGGCGCAGGTAATTCCTGACTGTGAGGTACTGGCTTCCCAGCAGATGGTAAATCAGGTTATTTAATAGTATGCTTAGATTTTGATGTTATACCATTTATATTTGTCAGGCACAAGTAGCAATCCAGAGCGTGATCTTTGGGTTCTCTCCAAACCATGGGAATGGCAAAAGGCATACGGCGCGAACTTTTTTCCCATGCTGTGAAAAGCCTGACACATGTCACAACAAATATGGGGGGCCCAACTTTTATCCTGGTCACCCGGTTTACAACCAAAGTAATGCTCATGGCATTTTTTAATGAGGGGTGTGAAAGAACATTTTTGTGATATGAATGTCAATTCACCACAGACGTTGCAGAAAGACTTTGGACTATTTACACAGTTTCTCAATATTATAATGGTGGATGGTGGTATCAGCACAACACTTGAATACACAAAAGTACAATCTGTCAACAGAGTGGAAAAGACACTGTTTACACATTGAGTTCTAGCCTGCAACTGACAGAGTACTGCTATTTAAGGAGTGGGCACTGTTTGAATGTTCCGACATTTCCAGTTGTGTTTTTGAAGGCCCCTGGAGACTCATTTACTAAAGCTTTTGCTTTCAAAAAGAAGCTGTTGCACTTCACAAACAATGAAGTAGCTGTGTTTGTTAAAATTTTTGTTTCAAATGCTTCATAGAGCACTGGTACATATTTATTGTATATAATGATGTGTAAGTATGCTGGAAGAAAATAACTACATTTGATGGAGAAATCCTGAAAATATATTTGGATTCATCATGCAAAAATGCATAAGAAACATATTTTTTTCCATGGGACAAAATCTTTTGACCATTGTTATGGGACAGCTAATGCAGTTGCAGTGCCTACATATAGAGGCTATGCAGGAAAACAGATAGTGAAGCAAACTTCAGATTTGGGAGTACATGTATGTGAAAAACATGAATTCAGTGAACATATTGAAAGGATAGTGCTTTCAAGCCAAGCGATGAATAGAATGATATTTAAAACATTTGTAACAAGACAGACATTTAATGAAAATGTTTAATGTATGTGTAAGAACTAAACTTGAATACTGCTTTGTTGTATGGTCACCAGTAAAGCAGATTGAATTAAACAAGATAGGGAGAATACAGAAACATATCACAGGTAACAAATGGACTGGAGCATTTGAATTATCATGAACACTCAAAGAACTTGAGCCATACTGATTCAAACATCAGAGGGAGAGATATATGTTAAAATATGCTTGGCAACAACAATTGGAGAGAATAAAGAAAAAGGCTTCGAACCTGAAGGCAACCAGACAGGGACAATACAGGATCATTAAATCAAGAGTAATTCCTGGAAACATAGCAAAGATGCATAAGACAAAGATACATGAATGCCTTGCAAGGAAATTGGAGCAGTTATTTAATATGATACCAGGAGATATAAGAAATTTAAATGGAATAACTAAGAAACACTCAAAAGAAGATTAGATTTTTTGTTTAATTCAATACAGGATGAACCTAGAATACATAACTATGCCAGAGGAGTAGCTGTTAAGAAAATATACCATTATACATCTAGCAATACAAATGAGGGGACAAGGCAAGGTGGTTGAGAGCAATGTCATTCATTAACATGCAAAGTAAGTGGTGAGTGCAGTGCACTAGCTTTGCCATCATGGAAAATTTAGTGATAGGTACTCATAGGTAGGTTCTCACCCACTCTCCTAGCATCAATTACTCTCACCTTTTTCCTTGCTACACTCAATTTATTGTGGGATCTTTTCCGAGCTCACTCACTTTCACAACCCTTTTCCCACCCATGTCATTTCCTCTTTTCTTTAAACAGTAACAAATTTTCACCCTCACCTTCACTAAGTAATGATTAGAAGATCCTCCAGCTGGCCTTCTCAGTACGTTGACATCCAAGGATCTCTCCTTTGCGTGTTTATCATTTAGTACATAGTCCAGTAATGCCCACTTTCTATCACTGCTACTCATCTATGTATACCTCTGTATGGTCATTTTTTAAACCAGGTATTCCCAGCCACCACACATTTTTCAGCACACAAATCCACAAGCTGTTCACCTTTTCCATTTACATTACAGGGTTCCCCATACCCTTCATTTATTATACCCACAACTGCCACTTACCTACTTTCAAATGTGAAACATCTGTGATTAATACTCTGTCCCTTGTATCAGTCACTCAGATCCTTCAAAACACCCACTTCTCTACCCTGCTCCTCTCATTTCCAGATGCATAAGCACTTGTGATCACCTACCTCTCATAATCCACTTTCATTTTTACCCATATCAGTCTGAGGCTTACCTTACACTTTTTCATAGATTTCCACGAATCCGCTTCCAGCAGAAGTGCTACCACTTCCTTAGCTCTTGCCCCAACATTAACTTCAGACTTTACCAACTAAGTGTATGTGTCTAGTGGATCTGAGATGGCCCTGATTGGGGTTCACAATTGCCCGTGCTATCTTATCTGGGATTTAGGAAAAAAAATTCAAGCCTTTATCCATCCCATTTCATTAGAGTTGGGGTTAACCTTTTCATCTTCTGGCATATTGGGTTAATTTCACCACTGTGCTGGCTGATGGCATTATTCCAACTGCTCATTTGCTAATGACAAGTTGCATCATAAAAAGTTGGGTTGTATAGTTTATTGTTAACAAAGCCTTTGCTTTGCTACTGATGTCTTTAAACTAGTCTTTAAACCAAGTAGGTATATCCTAAGCCAGCTGTAGTGAATATTATCACTGTAAGCATCCAATGCTATGGCAGGTTGCTCTGTTTTAGCTCCTTCTATTTTATCACAGTGTTCTGCTGAAATGCTGCTGTTGTAGTCTAACACTGCTGCTATGATGGTCCTGTGCTGGTATGCCGCTTTACTGTCATTGTTATGCCATGCTTTCATGCATCAATACTTTATGTTGTTGTGCCACTTTGCTGCTCTTTAGATGATGTAAAGTATGACAAGAAGTTGTATAAGCATTTATGGCCATGTTCTGTTTGGGAGGGTTCTTTTTGGCTGTGTTGGTCAGCATGATGCATGATGGTCTGAGAAGTGTGTTTTTCATTATGATGCAACCAGTTTCAGCAGCCAGCAAAAGGGTTTAGGTTGTTTAGGCTTGTTCCATTGTGAATACAATTTTGAACTTACTGGTCAATTCCTTGCATATTTTTTTTGCATCTTCTGCAATCCTCTCCTCTGAATTCTCCAGCCTGATGAGCTACTTTTTACTTGAAGATTTATTCCTAATCAGTTTATGGATAGTTTTGACTTCTTTTTTGACTTGTCAACAAAATTATTTTCAAGGTTTCTCAGTTGTTCTGTCCTTGGTAAACTCATTTCTGTCTCATTTATACAGGTACACCACCGAATTTCCGGCAACTTATGGTTCGGCACCTCCTTTAGTGCGGACAAAATTACATGAGGAAACTTGAAATCGCCGTGGCCACCAGACCAGTTTACTGGGCAGCCACAGATGGCGTTGTGTGTAGGGCGTGCTTATATACATTCTTTACACTGCACTTGTTGGTGATGATACCACAATTCTTTGAGATTCTTAGCTTATTTTGTTTAAATTTAACCCTAGCTATGGGTTCTAAGACATATGAGTGTCATTTGTGATGTCAAACGTAAATACCAGTCCATATCAATCCAAGATAAAGGAGAACTGTTGAAAAAAATGGACCATGGTGTTTCGGTGCTTAAGCTGTGTTACATCTACAGTATTGGTTCATCAACTGTTTATGATATAAAGAAGCAAAGGGAGAAAATATTGAAGTTCTATGCAGACAGCGATTCCAAGAAGCAAATGATGGTTAGAAAAACTTTGAAAGATTGTTAGAGTACTGAGCACGATCGAGTGATGATGAAATGGTTTTGACATTGTCGGAGTGATGGAGTGGACTTGTCAGGTAGCATGTAATGGACTAGGCTAAATTCCATAAAGAATTTAAGTTACAACATGAGCATGATTATAGTGAAGGATGGCTTCAAAGATTCAAGAAGTGTCATGGAATTTCCATGAATAAAGTGTTCGGAGAAAAGCAGTCTGCAAACTACGAAGGAGCTACCAAGTATGTGGATGAATTTGCAAAACTCATAGATGATGAGCACCTCAGTCCTGAGCAGGTGTATAAGTACCTGTATTTCATTCATTTATTTGATTTACATTTGATATTTGTTTAATTTAAATTCTAGCAGTCCATGGTATACTTTAGACAAATGGGAGATGTATGATTACTGGGTTAGAGGTGTGTTGATGAATTATTATTACGTGACCACGGTTGGTCCGGCAAGATGATTAATCTGGCAAGGCTTTGGAACCAAGAGTGCCAGAAAATTGGTGTTGTACCTGTACTAGAGATGGGTAACATATGTAGTATCTTGTAATTCAGAGTATATAGAATTATTTACCATATTGACGCAGCAGGGATGACCAGAAAGTTACTGGTATCACAAAGAAAAGACCACAGGATATCCATAAGATCAAATTTTCTTTCTACATTATTTTATATGGCGCTGCAATTGATCCATCTGTCCTTTAGCATGTCTGTGCATTTTCTGTAGAACTTTACTGCAACCCCTACAGGATTTTTGTTCTTTTTTATGTTCCTTCATAGAGCTTTCACCTGAGGAAACATCCCCTTGCCCCATTTTCCAATTCTTTGCCACATTTTGAGTGGGGGATTGTGTGGATTTTTCATTTGAGGCATATTTGTGTCCTTTCTACAGGCCATGAATGAAAAGTAGATAAATTGATGTAAATGATGAACATATTCCCTCATTCACTAGAATTTGGTGAGGAGGAATGAATAGAAGAAATTTCATTCTAGATTTCTTCTTATTAAAGCTAATTGTATGGCTGTGGTTATTGTTGCTCCACCTGAAGAGGATACAATAATTTCTTAATGATGGAAGCATTGCAGGAGATTGCCTGAAGATCCAGGAGTGATAGTCAAAGGTATTACACTCTTGGCACTTTCTTTGCTTTCCACCATAATTAGCTGAAAGACCTTTTCATATTTTAACACTCTTGATCAAAAAAGGTAGTTGAGCTAAGCTTTGCCCAGTTGATTATAGGGAGCTATCCTAGTATGTTTGCACTGGCTAAGTTATTGGGTGGTCCTCTGGAAAATCTGTGCTATCAGTCATGTTGATGGAGATTTTAGGTGTTATGAAAGATGAGATTCGGGTAGATTAAATACCAAAAAGAGTCAAAGAGAATCAAAAAGGACAAACAAGAAGCTATTTTGTTTTATTTTATTTTATATATTCCCGCGTTAGTGAGTTAATGCAAGGAAACAGATGAAAGAATGGCCTAACCCACCCACACACACGCTCATATACATACCTATACATTTCAACATATACATACATGTATGTATGTCTGTGTATATACACATACTTATATATATGTACACATGTACATATTCATACTTGCTGCCTTCATCCATTCCCTTCGCCACCCTGCCACACCTCCACCGTGCACATGCATGAGGTAGCACCAGGAAAAGACAAAAAAGGCCACATTTGTTCACACTCAGTCACCTAGCTGTCATGTGTAATGCACCAAAACAACAGCTCCCTTTCCACATTCAGGCCCCACAAAACTTTCCATGGTTTATCCCAGATGCTTCACATGCCCTAGTTCAATCCATTGACAGCATGTTGACCCCGGTATACCACATCATTCCAATTCACTCTATTCCATGCACGCCTTTCACCCTCCTGTATGTTCAGGCGCTGCTTGCTCAATATCCTTTTCACTCCATCTTTCCACCTCCAGTTTGGTCTCCTACTTCTCCTCTTTCCCTCTACTTCTGACACATATATCCTCTTTGTCATGTCAATCTTTCCTCTTTCATTCTCTCCATGTGACCGAACCATTTCATCACACCCTCTTCTGCTCTCTCAACCACACTCATCTTATTACCTCACATCTCTCTTACCCTTTCATTACTTACTTGTTCAAACCATCTCACACCACATTTGTCCTCAAACATTTCATATCCAACACATCCACCCACCTCTGCACAACCCTATCTATAGCCCATACCTCACAACCATATAACATTGTTGGAACCACTATTCCTTCAAACATACCTATTTTTGCTTTCCGAGATAATGTTCTCGACTT
>JAUUDZ010442170.1:537-13078 GCA_032361705.1 Panulirus versicolor
CCCCCCCCCCTGCCCCCTCCCTCTCCCCCCACATCACTGTTTTAAACCTGTGCCCGACACCCTCCCTCCCTGCCTGCCTGCCTGCCGCTGGTGGGCCCCCACTTCCCTCCCTCCCACTTGGCGTGCCTGCCCTTTCCTCCCCCTCGTGCCCCCTAGCTCCCCTCAGCGGCCGCGGCAGCGCCCCCCTTCACAACCTCAGTGCCCCTTACCCAGCGTGTTGATGCTGGTGCGCTCTCGTCCTGCCCACCGTTTTCGAGGGGAGTCGCTGTAGGCCGTAGCTCACCTGCCATCCTCTCCCTCCTGCGCTCTTAACACTGCCTAAGTTTACCCCCAAGTGCCATGTGAGCTCTCGCTCTCGTGTCTCCACTCACTTGTGACACAAACTTTACCGGTCCTTCACAGGATCGGAAAAACTACCTGTAAAAGCTGTCGGTCTCGCTGTAATTACAGAAAATTTCCAGTACAACAAGGGAAGTAGCAGTGTCGTGCTGGAGTAGTGTGGTAGAGTGTGGCTGTGGGGAGATACACTTGAACATTTTGCTGGTCATCAGGTGAGAGGCATCATGTCTTTCCGGCGGCAGTATGGGACTGGTAGCTACAGCTCCTCCCTCATGTCCTCCCCACTGACCAGTAACTACGGGTCGCGGGGCCTGGGCGGCTACAACAGCCCCTCCTATTCTTCGACGCACGCCTACTCGCCATCCTACAGTAACTATGGCTCCTACGGGAGCAAGGGGCTTAGCCGGTCGGCGTCGCTGCCGCGGGACAGTCGAGATAGGTCGGTGTCCCGCTACAGCTCGTACTCGAGGGGCTCCTCGCCCAGCCGCTCCTCCCTGTCGTACGCCAGGGGTACCTCCTCCCCTGCCCACGCCACCATCACCATACCCCAGAAGTTAGACTTAGACTCGTACGACTCTCCCCTCAGCAACGGTGAGGGCCACAGCTACTCCAGCAGCAGGAACGGTGTGTCGTCAATCATCCCGCGGGCCTACTCCCGTGACTACGGCACCCACTACTCCAGCAGCAAGGGCTTCCTTAGGACCAGCAGGTCGAGGTCCCTCTCCTCTGGCTACGGATCCAATTCAGGAGTAAGTTTCCCCAACACCTTCCCCCTTCCCACTTTGGTCATCGGGGTGGATGCTCACTCCTCCTCGTTCATAGTCTTGGTTGCGTATGTAAGTGTTTGTACTCTACGGGGAGAGAGTTTGACACTCGTTTTGAACAGTCTCTGTAGTCACACAGCGTTTTGAAGTTCTGTATGGTATTTGAATTAACTGTTTCTTCATTTTATTCCTTTCACCCTCTCCTCCTACACTGTAAAAGTAGTTCTTTACGTCTTAAAAAACGAGTTTCTTAATTTCATTTTAGTTCTTTGTTTGTTCTGTCCCTACAGCTTACGAACAGTTCACTACTTACGTCCTCAGCCAGTTTTAAAACAAGAGTTGTGATCAGGTCACTCCTTACTCTTCTCTCTTCCATGATTGGCAAATTCAAGGCCTCTATCCTTTGTCTATAACAGCTGTCTTAGTTCTGGTGCCATTTTGGTCACATTCCTCTGAACTTTCTCTTGTAGCTCTTTGTGCGTTACTTGGTACGACCGAACTTGAGAAGAATATTCTAGTTTAGGCCTCGTGCAAGATGCAAGCGACTTTGCTGAGTATTTCCTCTTCCGCAAACTTCAGTGCAGTTCTGATATTTGTCAGCGGACAGTTGGTTTCCCTGTGTATTCCCCTGGCCACAGGTTTGGGACGACGTCGATTCCCAAGTCTCGCACACAAATTCCTTGAGCTTATTTCCTGGTGCTTTCTTTCCCCGTGACTCATCCTCGTTGCAGTCCATTTTACTGTGGCTGGACTTCGACAGCCGTGTGCCAGACCAGCTTTGCAGTTTGGAGTTCAAGGTCCCCTTGTGAAGTGATGCAGTCCTCCTCGCTTTTCACTTCGCTCGCGTAGCTGGGCGTATATCACGTACTGCTGCCTCCAGCACATGCCAAGTACCTGTATGCATATGACGACCATTCATTTTGGCCCAGGAATGGCCAGTTAAACTGACTGCTGTAGTTCACAGACGTGTCCAAGTGTTGTCGAGATTCCCCAGTGTGTGGGTGAACATGGGTGTAGTTGTGACAGTTTCATACATATTCAGAAAGGACAAGGCTAATTCTTGCCTGCTAGATATGAAATGAAGAACAGTATTAGATAGGACTCCTTAATATGATATTGAAGAGAAACACACACACACACACACACACACCCGCACGCACGCACGCACACACTACACGTGATTGTAAGAATGTGTTATTCACTCTTAATGTCGCCCAATTTATATCTAGCTGTGGTAGTGTCTGTTTGTGTGCGTATGTACACCCAACAAAAAAAATTTATTTTCTTCGCTGATTTGACACTACGGACGAAGGGCTTTAGTGTTGGTTCTTGCTCTACATTAGTAGCCCTGCTTTCTCTATATATATTTTCTCCGTGTGAGTAAGACTGAGAATTCAGTATGGATTACAATGCTTTCCGACAGTTATAGTGCACCTTATTTTTTTTTTTTTTCTATATCGAGAGTACAGAGCCGCCACAGTAATTGTTAAGAAATGTATCTCGTGTTTACGCTCACCAACTCTACCGTGACAATGGGTCTCATAGCGTTCATTTTGAACTCCATCGGAGCCATCCTTAAAGATGATTGGTTTGTTGGATGCACCTTAGGTTTATACACTGGTGCTCCTGGGGTCTGTCTTGTCAGGTCAGTGTGTGACCCCCAGCCTCCCAGGTGAGGGTCTGCTGTGTGGACAAGGCTGGCTGGTTCAAGCCCCGGTTCTTCGTTTATTTTTAATAGGTTTGCACGTGGGGCTTCCAGTACACGTAGCAGCCCAGCTTTAGGAAAGCAGGTCGTGGGTCTTCCCTTTGTAATTGTGAATATTTTGCCGGTAGCGGGTTGAACAGACTTGGGTCGTCTTGACATGGAGTGGTGTTACTACGTCTCTCCACTCTCCACTGGGTATGATTAACACGGTCTGGCCAGTTTGCATGGAGGAATTATCATGTGCACGGAAAAATTTGTCCTTCCAGAATGATATGCAAGTGCCTATCTCCCGTCCATGTTTTGATTAGTACGCCGTTAGAGCTTTTAGTGTTTTTCTCTTAACAGTAATCCTGTTGGGAGAAGAAAATGGTTTGACTAGTGTCGTCACTGATGTTGGTTTTCTCCTTTTGAAAGTTCTCAGCACGCAACCTGTCATTATCTCGACAGATTCGATAGTTCTTCAGCGAAGTTCGCTAATGGTGAGGTCATATTACAAGTCGAAAGTTGACTAATTTTTAAAGATTCAGATATCATAGTTCTCCACAGAAAAAAAGTACTTTATACTCGTATTCCAAAGTATCATTTTATTGACCATTCCCTAATGGGGGATGAACAGCTGGGTTGACTGTGGACCGAATGCCCCAACCAGGTTTCGAACCTATGCGCTCGAGCCTTGGCGGTCCGTGAATGCGTCACGGTCAAGAACGCTTTCAGTGGATATCTCGTGAAGTCATGATGAGGTAAACTGATCCCTGATAAAGTCATTCGTTGTGGGAAGGGAACGCTGGCGGTGGGGAAAGGTGTTGAGATTTAACGGCTCACTGAACTGTGACTCGTGTTTGCTGTCTCCTGATTTCGGTCCATTTTCCTACTGTCATCCTTGTGTGCTTCTTCGGGAGGCTGTCGGTGGACGTAGATCTTTGATTTTCCCTTTACATAAAGAAACACGTGTGTAAGTGTTGCTTTTTTTATTTTGAAGTATGAGCTGTTGTTTTTTTTTTTATGTTGTGTCTTTGGTCGTCGCCCATTTCCTGGTTTTTTTTTTCTCTCGTTTTTATGGTTAAAGTCTTTCTTACTTTTTCTCGGTACAGCCATTACTTGTAGGTCGAGGAAGAAAGACGGCGACTCTATTTTCTTCGTCTGTATAGATGGACATCATCATTTTCGTTCGTTCTGTTTTCTTTGTGATATGTTTGGAGGCGACTCGTAGAAATTGGGAGGTTGTTTTCTCCCTGTGAGTTGGTATTGGAGAAATGTTTCTTGAATATAATAGTCTCACTCCTCGCCTTTCTCGCCGTTGGTCAGGTGTGTCCTGACATTCGTGTGTAGGTAGACCTGTGCGTCGACCAACGTCTTCCATAGTTCACGATAGCCACACAGCTCTTGACGCGTCACACCCTTCCACCTCCAGGCTGAGTCCGTTCTTCTGAACCACATGGTGGACTGTTCCCCTTCTGTCAGTTACCCCGAGGGATGATGTTGAACGTTGGTGAGCACTCTTCCCCCGTTTTATCAAGCGGCCGATGTTGAACGTTGGTGAGCACTCTCCCCCCGTTTTATCAAGCGGCCGTTGTTGAACGTGAACCGCTGAATTTCGCTCAGGTTGATTAACGCTTTGGAAAAATCTGAGCCCCCCTCCTCAAAACCGTCTTAGCCCCCGATCATGTTCTGGTCAGCCTCTTGTTTTGGGCCACAGTGATGGTGCGAATCAGTGTCACGGTGTTCGTGAATCGTGAACATGTCTTCTCCTCACTCGTTCTGGTGACTTCTAGCTCCTGGATATCCGTCAAGGACCGAAGTTGTCTTTGCGGTTGTTCGTAGGTGTGTTGGACTGAAGTCTGGAAAAATCATATTAGGAACAGGATTTCCCAGACTCAAGTCGCTTGACCACGACAGTATGACCCGGCGACAGGACGGGACTCGCTGCCGTGGAACACGACGACGCTACAACCTGCAGGTGTTAGGGCCTGGCCTTTTACCCTGGTGTTCGAGGGGGTTACGTGAGGCTTGAGCGTCCCCTGATTATTTTCTTTATTTGTGGGTCTCACAGTCTTGTTCTTGTTTTTACACCTGGATGCGTTTTATCTTTCTTTACCGCTTCCGTAACTTTGACTTTCACAACACGGGTTTAAATATGAACAGCTGGGTACAGATCAGTGAATTATGTACATTGAGCTGTGTCCTGTCGTATTTAAGAAATCACGTGTCCGGATCCATATTTTGCCGTATCTGTCGCCCATGTAGACTCTGTGAAGTTGAACAGATATCATGCTTTCATATGTTAGCTGGATATTTACTGACGATATTTTGTGTATTGTCTTTGAACCATCTCGCACCCTCCGTGTCAGCATTGCCGGTCTTACTTTGTCTCATCAAAATGGGTCTACCAGGTCTTTCAAGCATCATACATCATCTTAAATCTCTCTCGTATCCGTCACGTAAGCTGTCTTACCATCTCTTGCTGGCAGAACTTTTTTCTCTTGAATGTAATCATGGTAGAGTCCAGCAGACGTAGGGCTCTTACCCCCCCCCCGGCGTCATGGGGTGCTAAAAATCTCCGTGTTCCCGCCTGACTCTATTGCCAGCGAGAAGGAAGGCTCTGGCAGTGGTAGTACCGACCCCCTCCCACGACCTTTCCCTCTCTAGTAGACCTCCCTGTTTAGCTCTTCACTATACCAGCAGCTGTGGTCTTTAGAGTAACCTCTTCTCTTAGAATACAGTCTGTCTAGCGTCCCTCACCTAATATCGTACTTCCCGCCGAGTGCCTGATGAGTGGTGGTCTGGATCGCCTCTTTTCTCGTATCCAACTATAACTCCACAGACGAGTATGGGTTCAGCGGTGGTGCCCGTGCATAGTGTAACATCATCAAACCTGTGGCACGCGTCGAGGTGTGTCTATTATGTTATCTGGCTCAAGATCTGTCCCCCGCCCCCTCAACTACCAATGTTTTCCTATGTTTTGCCATCTGCTCTCGTAATACTACAAATGTTATATCTTTCTTGGACTATCTAAACTCCAACCTTGAGGCCTTGACATCCTCACACTCTTAACCCGAGATCCTCGTCCTTGGAGATTTGAACGTTCTCCACAGGGAGCGGTTGAGCTCCTCCCATACTGATGGTGATGGAGGGCTTAATGAAGCCCTCACGTGTTCCATTCTCAGTGATCGAGATCAAATGGTCACTCACGTCACCCAAATTCATGACCGCTGTGGCCAGTCTCTTAATACTCTTCGATCTGCTTTTCAGACTCTATACCAGTCTCTCAATACTCTTCGATCTGTGTTTCAGACTCTAATTCTTCGACAGATAATCTGCCCCCGCGCTTTCGTAAATTATCTATTTTAACACTCCCCCTCCCCCCTCCCTCCCCCTCCAGCAGCTTCTCCTAAACCTAAACATTGGCACCCCAACAAAGCTGACGAGGATAAATTAGAAAATTATCTTCAGAGTTTTTCTTCGGGTAGATTACCGTGTCTTTATGTGTTGATGCTTCTGTCTCCGCCAGACGCATCGAAGGTTAGTGCTGCGTTCATGGAAGCGTTTATCCCTTTTTCCTCCAGGACGAACACTTCTTCCAATCCATGGTTCTCCTACCATTCTCAGGCTATTCAGGCAAGGCATCAGGTATATCGGGCCTGGAAAAACTCTCCTTCCTCCGACCCCCCCACTCAGCATTTATACTTGCAAGCAGTCATTGCAAGTACATTATCGGTGAAGCATACCATTCCTGTATTCAAAGGAAGTGCGAGACCCTCTCCTCGTCTTCAACTGATAGGCCTCTCTGGTCTTCAGCTAAGGGCATCTCTAGCAACTTTTGTCGCTCTACCTTCCCTTCGCTTTTCCGTTCTGACGGTACTATGTCTCTGCCATAGACAAAGCAACTCTCTTTGGTTCCCGTTTCTTCTCTAACTACATCCTGGATGACTCTTAACATTCCTTCACCCCCTAATGCTCCTCTTACCAATCCTCTGCCCTTCCCCATGATCATTGAATTGCTTCTCTTTCTCTGGACATAAACAAGGCTTGTGGTCCTGATGGCATCCATCCCCGTGTTTTGAAAGAGTGTGTCTCAGAATCGAGAATTTTCCCTTCCTGGAAGAATGGGTTGATACATCCCATCCCTAAGAAGGGTGACTGTTGCTTTGACATATACCATTTCCAAAACACTTGACTCCCTCCTCAACTCCCACATCCGTAGACACCTTGAATCTCTCTTGATCACCAATATGACCTCCGTAAGGCGAGATCCACTGGTGATAATCTTTCCTATCTAACTAATATCTAGTCATCAACCCTGAAAGATTTTGGGGAGTCATGTGTATTTGCCCTTGACATATCTAAGGCTTTTGACAGGGTGTGGCATCGGGGTCTCTTCTCTGTGCTCCCCTCTTTTGGCTTCCCTCCCTCAACTTTGCTCACTTCCTCTCCGGCCTATCTATCTCTGTGGCTGTTGATGGATGAGTCTCCCCTTTTCTCCATCAACAGTGGTGCCCCTTAAGGTACTGCCCTGTCTCCTACACTTTTTTTTTATCCTTTTTATAGCAGTTTCCTTTCTTCTACAAATAACCGATTGCACTCGTGCTAACGACTCGACGCAGCATTCCTCCACACCCTGCAATTCTGCTCCTTTTCTCACATGATATGCCTCTCGTCTCGACTTAACTTCGTCGATAAACTTGGACAGGATATCTCAGTTTATTGCCTCTAAAACCTTGTTTCTCTTCATCACTCTGTCGAAAATTCCGCACGACCTTCCCCTCTGCTTTGAAGAATCTGTAATTCCGCCTCTGGACTTAAAGAACCTACTTGGTATTACTGTAACATCCACTCATTCTTGAGAACCCCACATTACGGGAATAGCTAAGTCTGCCTCTGAGAAACTAGGTGTCCTGTTTTAGGGGTCGAAATCTCTTTTCTTCTGAACAGTTGCTTCATTTATACAATACAAAGTATTGCTCTCACAGCTGGGGTGGTTCTGGCTCTCCATTCTTACTTGACAAGAGATGAGTTGATTTCAAAACTTGATCCATTCGTCCTACGCTGCTGTGTTGGTTCACTTTTCCTCATCTCTTGGTATTACTTTGGTTTATGCTTCTTGAGACCTGGCTGCTTGTGTGCCCACACTATTAGGTAAACCATGCCGTGCTCGGAATGCTGTTGCGTCACACGATTACTGTGTGGCCGTTGGCAACTCAAGGATGGGCCGCTTTGGTAACTGTTTCTTTCCCTACTCCTCAAAGCTTTGGAACGCTCTACCTTCTCATGTCTTTCCCAATAACTATGACCTGGCACTGTGTAAAAGACTGGTTTCTCTCTTCCTCCAAAATTCATAAATACTTTTTAACTAGTCGCCTCTTTGTCACTCTCATTAACCTCTTTAGATTTCAGTTAATGTGTGTGTGGACTTTGTCGGTGACTGGAGCCTCCAGCGTAAAAGAAGAGAGCCTTAGATGTTAGCGGATAAGGAAGAATATCATATAGTTTGGTACAATTCTGTGGGTCGTAGTTAGTTGCCCATACATGTTCTCTGTTAGATACACACTTCTCTCGTCTTTATGATGACCTAAACATTGCATGTTGATAATTTTCCATCATACTTTGGGTCGCTCGCTGATCCCACGACCTGGTCCCTCTCAGTGATCGCTACTTCGTTCCTTCGTCCTGTGTGTCTACAGGAAGAGGTGTTGTCGTGGTCTGCGTCGTGATTGGTCTGCTGCGAGTGTTGGTACCGCTCAGTGTGCCCTCCTACACAGGGAAGTGTAGCCATTTGAAGTGGCGACGTCTTACGTTCGGCTGTGGTCGCCGTATTGTGTATACATACACACGAACCCCGGGAGCACCTCGGTAGGCTTGAGAGTGGCTGTTGAATCTGGTGTTGTGCTTCAGCATGTTGTGCCACACTGGCGGATGTATGACATGACAGGCCGTGCGGCCTGCCAGGTTGACCAGGCTGACAGATGGACCACGTGCGGTGCCAACACACCTTTTTTTTGTGTATGTTCCGTGTTCCAGTTCTTCCCTGTGTCACCGTTAGCTTGTGTGGCGGGATTAGTCTCATTTTGTGTGATGCTGTGTAGAGGGAAGGAAAATTTTGTTTCTGGTCTCGGGATCCTTTTCCCTTTTGCTCACAGTCAATGATTTACTGACCTTTATATTTAGAGTCGCTGGATTCTCGTCACTGTGTGCATCTTAATTTTCAGTGGTTCCCAGAACAGGAGGAAAGGGCTACACAGACTTCCACTTTATTACCATTTATTTTCGCTACTGATGACGCCTTTTTTGTGGCTTCCATCGACTACAGAACGTGTAATTCATCTCTGAATTTCTTTTTGGTTAACACCGAGAATTGTCAGTGGTATTCGCATATCTCATTGGTGTCTTTATTATAAAACCTCCTTAGTGGACCATGTTTAAGGCCTAGTATATCATTTGAAGGACTGTGGACATTTGAAACGGCCAATACTTAGGTAAACTGATGCGGGAAGCCTTGTTGACTACGGCCAGGAGCCTCCCGACGTATTAAAGAAGAGCTGCTCTTCTTCCGACGCTGGACGGTGTGAGGTGGTCTGCTCGCTCCGCTCCGCTCCGGCCGTAGGAAGTTGTCCAGGAATGATGCTTCCTGGGTGTTTCTGGCCGATAGTGTTGATGTCTGTGATTGTATGAGGGAAGTATCGGCGTGCAGGAGTGCCTAGACCCCTGTTTCAGAAGTTTAACTGGGGCATGTGTGTGTGTGTGTGTGTGTGTGTGTGTGTGTGTGTGTGTGTGTGTTGTGTGTGAAACAGTTAAACTCGCACTCGTACATACAGTACCCTCCACAGAAGGATTGGAACCCCCGCCGTTTGACAAACAGGAGGATTAACCTCTTCGCCACCTCTATTAATTTGGCTACCGGTGGCTGAGTGGTTAAAAAGGCTCGCGTCAGTCGCACAAGTGGCGGGGATTCAAACCCCCTGCTATGGAGGACTTTGTATGTTACTGGACTCCCTGAAAGAGGTTACACAGCAAGGGGGAAGTCACCTCTGACGAGGCTGTACCATTGGGAGAACAGTCTCTTCAAAGAACTTGTTACTTTTAAAGTGTAGCTTTGGGCTGTAGGAGCCTCGAGAGAGAGAGAGAGAGAGAGAGGTCTTGGGTAACAGCAGGACTCTTTCTTACTAACTTGTCCTGTGGAAATGATAAGTCATTGAAGATTATGAATATAATTATGAGGTTGAGTCTGGGGTCCCGTGAACAACGCCTTTACTGTTCTCGCTCGTGTCCGGCTGTAATGACACACAACCATTCTCCATGTAGTAGTACGGGTGGTTTGGTAGGGGGCAACGTGTTCTTTGTGGGCCATCGGCTCTGTCGAAGCTTGGAATGGGGTCATCCCACGGTGCCATAGCCACCCGTCATGGTAAGGGGCTCAAGTGGCAACTTCCGCCGTGTTACGTACGTATCTTTCTCTGTTGCTGCCTTCCTCACTCATCCCCGCCTGGGGCCGCTGTGGGGTAGACCTAACCTTGGAGAGCAGAGCTGTTTGTGTGTGTGTGTGTGTGTGTGTGTGTGTGTGTGGCGTCGTAAGAGTCCTTAGGAGGGTTAACACCTATTATCTGGTGGCGGATGTTATGATTATCCACCCCTTCACCACGACGCTGCTACCTTTGACCTGACCACGACGTTACAAGCCTTGACCATGACTTTACGATCCTTGTGCACAACGTAACGACTCTTCAGCACACCTTAACGACCCTTGTGCACTGCGTGAACTACCCTTGAGCACAGGGTAAGCCACCGTTGAGCACAACTCTACTTCCCCTGCCCCTCCACCTTTGCGATCCTTGACTACTTTGTTCTGACCCTTGACCACGACGGTGCCACCTTTGTGGCTATAATGGCCCGGCCCCTGACCTGGCCCATTAAGGTTCAGGTCAGGGGTGATACCACCATACTCAGGGGTCGTATTGCAGTGCTCTGGGGTCGTACTTGTGTGTTCGAGGGATGGAGGAATTCATTGATAGCAGCGTTATTCTTTTTTTTTTTTGTAGCAAGAATGCTATAGTTAGTCGTGGTTCAAAGTACGTGACAAAAATGTATAAAAGCTTGGTATAAAATGATTCGATAGGCAATACTGTAGTGCTGTGAAGGGGCGTATTCAAGTAGAGAGAGAGAGAGAGAGAGAGAGAGAGAGAGAGAGAGAGAGATAGACTGTCGCCGTTTCTCCCCTCCCCCCTTGAGCTATACTATAAACACACCCAAGTGTAATACTGATGAATATCCTGTGAATCCCACGAAAGAACAACAAATGTATGTTGATGCAGATTCAGTTGTTAACGTTGATTTCCACTGATGAGACCACCTCGTCGTTTTCACCAGAACGCTGACATGATATTATAATGAGATGTTCTCCTCCAGCAAATGCATAATGAGTGGTATCACCGAACAATACCGTTCTTGGTTGTTGCTGTCTGCTGCTGTATGTCATCGAGTACCATAGGTGTAATTCCCCTCACAACTGGTCTCTGGTCTCATGTTAAACTTACTTCCGTACAGCTGCTTTTTTTCAGTTATCTGAAAATTTGACTGTTATCAGTGATTCACTTCATCGATTACATTACTCAAAAACAGCAATGCTCTCGTAAGACACAATGCTGAGATATGTAATATGAAGTATGTGCCATTGTTGGACGTCTTGTCCTTGGGGTTAAGCAAAGGTGGCCAGCACACTTAAGGAAGATTTATGTGTTGTGAAGGGCATGCCTTGGTTGCACTTGTTATCCAAGCAGTTAAACAGAGCTGACCGACTCGGGCGCCGAAGATTAATGTCTTGAAATGTGTGCCACTGTTTCCCCGTGTTGTCGCAGGAGATCCTCAGAGTTAGCTAGCCTCCCCTCTTGATGTGTACCTTTTTTTTTCTCTCTCTCTCTGCCTCCACTTTGCCGTAGCACGTTCGCCACAGTAACGCTGGTGGGAGTGGCAGAGATGGCTTGGCAGGCCGGTGGCGTGGAGGCCCTGGTCGACACGGTAACAGTAATGCCAAGATAGCCGACCCACCGCTGGTCGGTCGGTTGGTTAGTTGGGGATTAAGGCCTGTCAACTGCCAGGGGGTCATTAAGGCCGTCAGCGTCAACATAGATCCACTACACGGGATATATCGGTAAATTCTTAAAGACCGCATACGCTCTCTATGTGCATTACAGTACGGCCCGAGCCACCACTGCGCGGACACATCTTATTGACCAGAGATGCTCGCCTCTGTGGTGAAGATACAGTCTTTCATCAGCTTCTGTCAGACATCACTACCGCGCCACAAAGACCCACAAGCGTGCTTTCGTCTCGCGGGAGGTGGGCATGAGTGGCCGAGAAAGTTTGGGTTGTCACGCCAACGACGACGACCCGAGGGCAGGAACTGGTGGTGGTGTTGGTGGGGTTGTTATGGGTGGACGAATATAGATGGTTACATAACCTGGGAACAGATGAGTGGCACACATGTGGGACCAGGGGTGTAAACATGAGGGCAGGCGGGGCGTGAGTGAGTGAGTGAGTCAGGCAGCGTCTCAAGGTTGGTTCCAAGACTATATATACATAGCTAACACTCTCTCTCAGTCACCTTAACCCCAGCCAATCCCACCTGTCGCGCACACCACCACCACCACCACAACCACCACGCTCTTGGTCATTGGCCATACGCGGATAACATCCTCTCTCTCTCTCTCTCTCTCTCTCTCTCTCTCTCTCTCTCTCTCTCTCT
>JAUUDZ010442202.1:0-13074 GCA_032361705.1 Panulirus versicolor
TGGATGCACTTGATTGGGTGAATGCTATTACTGTTCCTGTATTCAAAGGAAAAGGTGCTAAGGATGTATGTAGCAATTGTAAGGGAATACATCTGTTTAGTATACCAGGAAAAGTGTATGCAAGAATGTTGATTGAAAGGGTGATGGGAAGTGACTGAGTGCAGAATAAGTGAGGAGCAAGTGGATTTTAGGAAAGTTGGGGATGTGTGGACCAGATGTTCATGATGAGACTGATTGTGGAAAAGTGTCTAGTGAAAAGTAAGAAGCTGTATGCACTTCTATGGATCTGGAGAAAGCATATGACAAAGTCGAGTGGAATGCTTCTTGGGATGTTTTAAGGATATACGAGATAGGGGGACAACTGTTGTATGGTGTGAAAACCATCAATAGAGGAGCAAATGCATGTGTAAGAGTGGATGGAGAGTTAAGCGAAAGTTTCGGTGGACATGTAGATGTGAAGCAGAGCTGTGTGATGTCACTGCAGCTTTTTAACATATAGAAGGATGAGTGATAAGAGAGGTGGAAGCAAAACTAGGGAAGAGGGATATAGATATGGAGTATGTTGTTGAGGTATTGTGGCTAGTGGTAGGCTTTTTTTGGATGATACTGTATTTTTTTTGCTGAGAGTGAAGAGGAGTTGCAGAAATTTTTAGTGTGTTTTATGATGTGTGTAAGTTTAGGTAATTGAAGGTAAGTATGAGTAAAAGTAATGTAATGGTGTTTGAAAGAAAACATAGTGAAAGAATAGATTTTTCAGAGCTTTATAAAGTGAGACAAGAAAAGTGTATTAAACTGTGTTATATATATATGGAGGAAGAAAGACTGGAAGATGTGAGAGAATTGAAGCATTTGGGAGCTGTCTGTGGTAAGTTCAGTGATATGGAAGGAGGGATAAGGGAGAGAGAAGTACAGGCTAGAAAAGACAGTGGGTCCCTTCATAGAATAATGAAGAGGTAGAGGTGTAGTTATGGAGGTGAAGAAAGGATTAAGGGACAACATAGTCCTCCCCACCCTGATGTATACAGCTGAAACATTGATATGGGTTGAGTCACAGAGGTCAAGAATCCAGGCTGTGGAAATGATTTATTTGAGAAGAGCCTATGATATGATTAGATGGAGTGAAGGAAGTAATGAAGGGGCATATTAGAGATTTGGTATGACAAGCAATGCAAAGGGGATGCATTATCGAGTGGTAGAGGATGAAAAATAATACTATGAGGTGGTTTGGGCTTGTAGGAAGAATGCAAGACTGGTACTTTACAATGGGTGTATTTGACAGAACAATTAAAGGGGTGGATGTCAAAGGAAGACCTCTTGTGAAATGGGGAAGTAGAGTGGAAGAGTACTGAAAGGAGAGAAGTAGGGTAAGAATGTGTGGAATGATGTATGTGAGGGAGGTATGTAAGGACAGGGATAATTGGAGACTTCTGCCATGTCCTCCCCATGTTGGGAGTTCTTGGAGGGAATGGGTGTCAGAAATATAGACAGGTAGATAGATAGATAGACAGATAGATAGAGCACCTAATCACATAATCCACACATCTTGTACCAATCCTGAAATCACACTGATCTTCCCCAGTCTGATGATCTGTGCATGCTACCATGTTTTTAGTTACCATCCTCTCACTATACTCAACATATTCATCCCTTTGTAATTTGAGCATTCACCTTTGTCCCCCTTGCCTTTATGCAGTGGCATTATAAAGGCAATCTGCCAGTCTTTAGGCACCTCACCATGATCCATACATACATTAAAAATCATAACTAATTGGTCAACAACAGAGTTACCTTCTTTCTTAAATGAATTCAACCTCACTACTATCCTCTTCAACTGACATGCCACATTGGGCTTTTACCACATCTCCTCTTTTCACAAGACCACTTGCCATGACTTTCACTTTGCCTACCTTTTCATCCCAATCACCCTACATCTACCACCTAGTCTTCAAACACATTCAACAATCCTGAGTACTCACTTCTCTCCTTTTTACCTTTTTTCTGTCTGTTATCAAGTCCTGATTTGCCCCTTTCACTGATTTTTGTATTTGTTATTGTTTTTTTTACAGCACTAACCTCTTTCTAAGACTTTTTTTTTATTCTCCCTGAAGTTTGCTGGTAGCTTTCCCCAATTCCCAATTGCCCTTATTTTACAGTTCCTGCACCCTCCTCTTTATTTCATGCTGCTTTCTCTTGGATGTCTCCCAATCACTCATACTCCTTACCTGTAATTACGACCTTCATTTCTCCTTCACAAACACCTTAACTTTGTGTCATCCCACCATAGTGCCCTTTCTTACTTTTCACCTTCATGCCTCACACTTCCCTTGCACATGTCAGCACTGTTTCCCTTAATACCTTCCATTCCTCACCAACTCCCCTAGCTTCACTTACTTGTGCCTTTTTCCATTCTACATTCAATTTATCTAGGTTTCTCTTCACATGAGCCTCTTTTCCAAGCTCTCTCTTTTCTTTTCTGCTTTGCTTTCACCTTTTTCCATTTATCTACTTTCTGTTGGTGCTTTTGAAAGTAGCTTGATAGACTAGACTATACATCACTATTAGAAGAATTCATAATGATTACTTTGACTGCAACAGTATGGCAAAGAAAGAGCTGGAGCATCACAGCAATGTGAATGTTTACAAGGTGAGCGGAAGCAAACTTAATGCTTACTGGTTGACAGAGTCAGGAAACTACTTTTAAGATGCTGAGGCAGGCATACCCTTCTTGCTCAGAGGAGAGTTACACTTTCAAGCTTGCACACGTGGTCCTTCACCCCTCTAAAACATGGGAAATTTTAAGGTGGCAAGGGTAAACCCACCACGATATAGACCATGTAATATGTTAGAAAATGAATAGGCCTTTCTGATGCCATAGAAAAAGAAATAGGGTGATCTTCTAATGCCATAGAAGAATAATTTTGGGACCATAGCAGGCTCACCCTTATTGCACATGACATTTATGGTTCTGTACTTTTTTCTTTTTTCCATGTCCTTCATCAGTCTTTCACATCAGATGAAAATCCCTCAGAATTATTGTTGATAAGCAGGTATCTTAGTTTTCTCTGGTTCCATGTACACACATAGCTAATACACTATCTTTACTGGTGTTGTCTTTTTATCTTGTCCATTTCTTCTTTTTTTTACTTCGTTTATTACTGGAGTTCATATGATATGTTTATAGCCTTTAGTAATTTTGTTTAAGTTCATCTTTCATTATCTTTTTTCTTTTCCTTTTTTTTCTGAAATATAATCTAATCCACATATTATGAAACTCCCACAGCTTTCTGCTTCCAGCTTCACTAATAACACTTGTAATTTTGTTTAGCCTCAATTTTTGTTTTTGTGGTGACTGACTTGGCATAGGCAAACATGTCCCAGTCAAGGCCATCTCAAGTCAGAAGAAAAAAGTATAGAAAAAGTATAAAGAAATTGATCAGGGCTTCACAAGTGCATGTAACTCTGACTCTTAGAGGCAGGAAAATATTAGGAAGAGGGAAAGACGAAAAAAGGAGAGAATTCCACAGATTTGTTGTTTGAATAAAGATGGAGTTATCATAATGGTCAGTCTTCATGTAGTCAGTCTCCATTGAGAAACTATGGGAAGCATCAGCCAGACTTGAGTCTTAGGTCCAAACCTTGGTGGCGTGGGATACATTTAGATGGCTTATGAGAGCAATAATCATAAAAATGCCTAGAAAACAAGGAAAGGGCAACAGCTGCACAGCAGACAATAAGGGATGGTTAGAGAAATATACTGCCAGGTGAATTAGTGAGATGGAAGACTTTTGATTCTGCTTTGGGTAATAGAAAGTTTGGATGAAAAACCACCCAAGATATGTTGGCAGTACCCCATACTAGGGCAAATAAAACCCCTGTAGATATGAAATAGCTGCTCACAGGTAAAATTATTTTGGGAAATTGCAGGTACTCATGGTTAAGTACCCTGTAATTTCGTATTTGATCAACCCTCCTCACACCACATATTGTCTTCAAATTTTTCAGTTCAAACATATTCAACCTCTTCTTTATATATTTGTCTAAAGCCCATGCCTTGCACCCATACAACACCAGCAACTGCTGTGTCTAAACATACCCATACATGCCCTTGAAGACAGTGATATCTCTTTCAACACATTCCTCAGTACACCCAGTACCTTTGCTCTCTCACCCATGATATGTTTAACTTTGCTCCCATGGTTCCATTCACTGCTAAGTTCACTCCCAGGTATCTAAAACACTCCACTTCTTCCAAGTTGTCTCCTTTCTAGCTCACTATCCTAAATTTATTAACCAGCTTCTGCAGTTTTCACTCAAATTGGCTACCAGTGCCGTGTCATCAGCAAACAATTACTGACTCCAACTCAAAAGACCATCTATGTTTTCCTCTGTCCAAAACCCTTGCATTTGCCTCCTTCACCATCCCAACCATTGGAAAAAAAAAAAAAAAAGGCCATTGTGACCACACACCATTATTGCAGACTCACCTTTACTTGGGACCACTTAAACTCTTCTCTTCCTACTTACACACAAACCTTACTGTTTTGAAAAAAGCTCTTCACTGGTTCTAGCAGCTTTCCTCCCACACCATATATTCACAGCACCTTCCATAGAGCATCTCTGTGAATCATTTCATAATCTTTCTGTATATCCAAAAATTCCACTTTCAAGTCCTTGTGTTTCTCAACTGCTTTTTTCAAAGCAAAGACCCAGTTCACATATCCTCATCTACCCCCAATTCACAATGTTCATTCACAATCTGAAACTCTGTACATGTCACCACTTTCATACTGACCACTCTCATACATCTTACCGGTGTACTGAACAAACTTATACCTCTGTGATTCAGAAACTCAGTTTTGTCCCCCTTGCCGTTATATAGTGGTACTACATTGGTATACCACCAGTCCTTAGGCACCTCACCATGATCCATATATATACTGAAAATCCTAACTAACCAATCAACAATACAGTCCCCTCCTTTCTAAAAAAAAATCTATCTGCAGCACCATCTCCAGCTGCATTGCCACACTTCATCTTAGGCAAGGCTTTCACCATCTCATCCTTCAAGATACTCATTCCATTTAGTCTTCCTCATTTTTACCTGTCACCACTTCCCCTTTTGCCCCCTTAACCAATGTCCCATTTGTTGTCTTGTTTTTCTCAGACTGTTAAGAATCTTCCAAAACATTTTCTTATCATCCCTAAAGTTTCTTGACTCTCACTGACTCCACATCTCATTTGCCCACTTTTTTCAGTGCCTGCACCTCCCTCTTGAGCTATTGCTGCTGCTTTCTCTTGTACATCTCCTAGTCACTTGCACTCCTTTCCTGCAAATAATGCCCATAAACCTCTCTCTTGTTTTTCATTAGCAACCCAACTTCATCCCACTCCTCATTACCCTTTCTAACCCGTCCACCTCCCACCTGAATGCCATACACTTCAATTTTTCTTGGTATCTCTTCCCATGAGTCTCTTTTTCAAGCTCACTCACTTTCGCAGCCCTCTTCCCATCCATATCATTTCCTCTTTTTCTAAAACCTCAACAAAATTTCACCCTCACCACTACCAAGTAATGGTCAGACATCCCAAAATCTGCCTCTGTCATCACATTCACATTCATGAATCTCTCCTCTGCATTAGATAATGCTCTCTGATCATCTTTCCTCCTCTCCCATGTATACATATGTATGTCCATCCTTTTAAACCAGGTAAAGTATTCTCAATCACCACTTTTTTTCAGTGTACAACTCCACATGTTATTCTTCACTCTTATTCACAACACCAGGTACCCTATGTTCCTCAGTTATACCCTCAACTGCCATAGTACCCACTTTTGTATTAGAATTACCCATCACTATTAATCATTCCCTTGCATTCCCTCATATATGTGTCCATCCATTTATATATGTTGTGGTAATCTTAAGGATGTAGTCATTATTTTTGTTGAGTCATGCTTGGTTTTGAACAAACTGATCAGATGACTCATTTGAGTAGTGATCAGTTTAAGTTATACTTATGCATTGAATATTGATAATAATATGTGCTACAAAAGTTGAAATTTCTTTCTTAGCACAACCCTCACATGGTGGAATTGGCTGAAAAGCCCATACCATGGGCATTATGCAGAAAATAAGTTCTTTCTTTATGTATTAACAGAGTGGGATGCAGAAATAAAAGAAAATTTACAGAGTAACATAACTACCTTTGTGTTGGCTTGTTGGAGTGCTGTGTAAGTGGAAGGAGGGTCTGACATGTTGAGATAAAAGGGGAGGAAATGGAGGTCTTGATCTTTTTCTTCCTTTCTCTTGACCATGGTATCACAGTATGCTCTTATTTCATAAACAGGCACATTGTTGGCAGTGAATAGCATGAATATATTCAGAAATGTTACAGTACACAAACTAAAAATGTGTAGGTGGAGAGGGTATGTGACCAGCAAGTTTGGGGTGGTCCTTCCTAACCTTAAGACCAGAGGGAAATGACAGAAGTCTATTTTGTTTGTATCTTACTGTTATTTCTTACATGTGGTTAGCATTGATAATATATCTGATGAAAATATGTAAAAATAATATGCTGTGCACACTAAATGGTATGCTATACTCTTTGCAGTAAATGAGTAGCCAGAGGCCAAGCATGAGTGTGGTGAGGTCCTGTGCTGACTCCCCTCCTTACTTTTGCTAAAATTACTGTCTGAGTCATTTCTTTACACTTCACCTGTTTTTCCTTTTCGTTTACTCACCATCTAAGAAATGTGATATGTTCCACCTTTTTACCCAGGTTATCCAATCCTCTGTGTATTTTCTGTGGGTTGTTGTATGCATGACCTGAAAGCTCTGAGGGTGTGCTTCTACTATGACATTTTTAGGGGTATTGATGAGAACTGAAAATTTCCTGTCTTCATAGCAACAGAAGAAATCTTTGTTGGTTGCTGTTGGTAAATGACAATTGGATACATGAACTGAGGCAAAGAATTTAAATTGCTATGGATGTTATGATGGCTGCCATTCATGATCAGGTCATTTTGTGATGATAGCCACCTTTTAAGGGTTACTCAATTAGAAATTTTATAAAATTGTTGAGGGTGTTTACTTCACTGATCTTTAGTCCAGCTTTGGATCAGAGCTGAATCATGCAATAAAATATTTGACTGTCTCTCCATATCAGTCTTTAGTTTTTGATAACTTCCTTTGCTTTACAGTACACCATTGAATTATTGAGACTTACGAAATAAGGTTATATTTAAAGTCTTTCTATAGAGCAATTGGTTTATATTTTTGAGTATGCATGTAAATGAATGCCCCAAGCTAAAGATATTGATCTTTAACAGTGGTGAATGTGTTTATTCTTTAGTGGGCATGGGTATGAGTCAGGTTTGGCTCTGAATATGAATTTCTCATCTCAACTCAGTGTCTATAGTACATTCCAGTCTAGTTTTTGATTAGTAAGTTAGTTTAACTAGCTAAGACTGCTAATCGTTTTTGAGATTCAGTGAAGGGGCAGTCATGTTAATATGATGTTGCTCATAATGTAGTTAGCTGTGTATGCTGTCTTCTAATGACTTTTAGATTCTTAGTTTGCATAATTCAGTGTGATACATGATTATGACCAAATTTGTAGGGGTAAAGTGTCATCTTGATAATACCCCATTTCTGTTCCAGAAAATGATTAAAGATTGTAATTAAAATAAGTTTATTTCATATGTGCTGCTTTGAAAAGGATGAATTTGTAAGTATTGCTGACTTTGTCATGAAAGGGTTTAGAAACCTCTAGCCTCTACCTTCTGGTGATATTTATGCTTGTCACTCTTTGCTAACCACTTTTAAGTAGTTACAGCCTTCAACTCAGTCAGGGCCCTCCACTGCCATTCTGTAACCATTTTGACTGGCAAGTAAATGTTGTACCAGCCATTTCATTAATTACACTGATCATCACCCTGGACATGTTGGATTGTTTTCAAACCTTCCTTTTTGATTGGCTCCTTCTACCTTATAAAATTTGATTTTTCTTCTGTGATTCACCTAGGATCTAGTGTATATGTGTATGGTAAATTGTAGGAAGAAGTTAGTTATCTTGAAGTTCCACCATATCAACACTGTCATTGCTCTGAGCCATGATTGTGGTGGTACCTTGTTGTGTTCTAGGCCATGATTCTGGCTTTGGTATTTTGGCTAATTTTAAATTCCCAGCTGATGTATGATCCCACATCTTATCCATAGATATGACTAGTAACCTAACAACACAGCTAGAGAAAAATTTCATGTATCACGGTCACCTGTAAAATATTAGAGAATGCATTACTTCATCAATGTGGGAAGGCAGATTTATACAGCAGCCTTTGTAGATCATTTTACGGTAAAAGAAATAACTCCTCTTGTATTGATATGCAAGTTTTTTTTATGAAATAAGCTTATTTCTTCTTTTATCATATAAATAATGTTCTGTCTAAATGGTAAGTCAACAAGTAAATGATGTATGTATATAAAGTATGAAGAATATTTAAGAATATGTATGAGTTGTGTGATATTATGCCTGGTAAAAACCCATGAAGTGCATAAATTATTTAGATGTATGGAGAATGAAACTACACTTAGAAAAAACATAACCATCACATACATAAATAAGATCTGTGCTGCTGTCCAGGTTCCCTATAGCCCACACTCGTCACCTTTCCACACCAGTATAAAGGAAAATATCATATAAACTTTCTCTTGGAGGGGGAATATCTGTCTGGGGCTAGTAGATAGGCAGATGAAATATATTATGACAAGGTAATGTATGAAAAACATAAGAGCAGATTTCCATCTTTTGGCTAATCAGACAACATTTCATGCAGAAATTTGGGTTTAGAACCACAGACCTTTTCCATTGAGAGTACAGAACTATCTCTTCGCATTTCAAGTTGGCACCAGTTATCATACATAAATGAAGAAAGTACCCAAATAAAAAGCAGTACTTTTTTCTCTAGAATGATGTAGAAGGGTGGTGAGTGTAGTATGTGGAGATGGCAGTGCAGATTCTTTGTTTATGTAAGTATGATGATGATTATGTTTTTTCTCTGTGATATCATTGTGATATCTAAACACTCTATACATTTTATGGGCCTTAGACAGTTAACCATTTCTCTGTGGCAGTCCTATTGTTCATTGTATACTGTATGTTGGAGATTCTCTGATATTCTGATAAGAAAATCCCACATGCTTGTTAAATCAAATAGAACATCCTTTTTTAGTTTAAGCTATAACCCCAGGACCCCTTTCTTTCAAGGCTCCACTACAATCAGAGAATGAATGGGAACATCTTTGAAGGGGTCAAATGAGGAAGAGGTAATAGATAGGGATGAAGTGAGAAGATAGATTGAATATTTTGAATGATTGTTGAATGTATTTGGTTCCTGCCTCTCTGGCTTCGGGCCCTGGTAACATCCATCCCCATGTACTGAAAGAGTGTGCCTCTGAGCTTGCACCTGTGCTTGCTCATCTTTTCTGTTTCTGTTTAAAGACCAAAACTTTTCCTTCTTGGAAGCATGCATTGATGCATCTCATTCCTAAGAAAGGTGATCATTTTGACCCCTCTACCTATCGTCCTATTGCTTTGACATCTACCGTTACCAAAGTTTCTGAGTCCCTCCTCAACTCCCATATCCTTAGACACATAGAAACTTGCATCTTCTCTCTGAGCACTAGTATGGCTTCCGCAAGGCAAAATCTACTGCTGATATTCTTTATTATCTTACTAATGTCTAGTCATCATCCCAGAAAGATTTCTGGGAGTCATGTATAGTTGCCCTTGACATATCCAAAGCTTTTGACTGGGTTTGGCATTAGCATCTTATCTCTAAGCTATCCTCTTTTGGCTTCTCTTCCTCACTTTGCTCCTTCATGTGTAGCTTACTCTGTGGTCAGTCTGTCTCTGTGGTTGTTGATAGATCAGCCTTCCTTCCATTCTCCTTGAACCGCATTGTCCCTCAAGGTTTTGTCCTGTCCCCTACACTTCTTTTTTTTCTATGATTTCCTCTATTCCACCAATAACCAAGTGCACTCATATGCTGATGACTCAATACTGCATTCATCCACATCCTTCAATTCTGCACCTACTCTTGCTTATTTTGCATCTCATCTTGACACAGTCTCCTCAGTAAACTCAGACTTGGACAGGATATCTCAATGATGTAGACAAAATCTAGCTAAGTTTAATGCCTCCAAAACCCAGTTTCTACTCATCTCTGTATCGAAAACTCCTCATAACTCTCATCTCTCCTCTGACAGTTCTGTAATTCCTTCTCTTGATTCAATGAACATACTTGTTATTACTGTAACATCCACACTTTCTTGGAAACCCCATATTATGGAAATACCTGAGTCTGCCTTAAAGACACTGTGAATCCTGTTTAGATATCAAAACTTCTTTTCTTCAGAATGGTTGCTCTGTTTATGCAAAGGATTGATTTGACCTTAAAGGGAGTACTGCTGTCATATCTGGGGTGGTTCTAACTGTGTATCCTTCCTTGACAGAGTTGAGTTGAAAGTGGTTGGACTTATAAACTGTCCCAGGCTAACTTCCAAACGTGACCCTCTTGCCCTACACCTCAGTGTTTGTTCACTTTTCCTCTTCTGTAGGTATTACCTGCTTTTTGCTCCCAGGAGCTGGCTGCTTGTGTGTCCCTATCTCTAGCTGGGCCACACAGTACATGGCAAGCTGCTGCATCACATGATTACTGTGTGGCCTTTGGCAACTCAAGGGTGGAATGTTGTGATAACAGTATCTTTCCCTGCACCTTGAAGCTTTGGAACTCACTGCCTTCTCAGGTCTTTCCCAATAACTATGACCTGGCACATTTTAAACGACAGGGTTTTCACTTTGTTCAAAATTTGTAAATATTTTCCCTTCTCTCGTCTGTTCCCTTTCATAATTTCAGTAAAGGCTTGGCCTTGAAGTGGACTTTTGTCCGAGACTGGAGCATGGAATGGAAAGAAATAAATGAGGAGTTTGTGTGTGTGGGTAGAGAGGAGATTGAGTAGTTCCAGGTGAAGGTTGGTGTGCAGCAGGGATGTGTACGATATCACATTGGCTGTTTAATTTGTTTATGAATGGGATGGTGAAAGAAGTGAATGCAAGAGTCTCAGATAGAGGGACAATTATGCAGTCTGTAGTGGATGAGGAGGCTGGGTAAATGAGTCAGTTTTTTGTTTGCTGATGACACAGCACTGGTGGCAGATTTGACTGAGATACTGCAGTAGCTGGTGTCTATGAGTTTGGGAGAGTGTATGAAAGGAGGAAGTTGAGAGTAAATGTGAATAAAAGCAAGATTATTAGGTTTAGCAGGACAGAGGGACAGGTTAGTTGAGGTGTGAGTTTGAATAGAGAAAATTTTGAGTAAGTGAAGTGTTTTTGATACCTGGGAGTGCACATGACAGTGAATGGAATCTTTGAAGTGAGCTATAGGGTGGAAGATAGTTCACAGGATTTGGGGCCATTGAGGAATGTGTGGAAAGAAAGGCTATTATTTGGGAGAGCAAAAATGGATATGCTTCAAGGTATAATAGTCCCAACAATGTTATATGGATGCAAGGCATGGTCTGTGGAGGGTGGATGTGTTGGAAATGAAATGTTTGAGGACAATATGTGGTGTGAGGTGGTTTGTAAGTAGCAAAAGGGTGAGAGAGAGGTGTGATGATATGAAGATTGTTGATAAGACAACTGAAGAGGGTGTACTGAAATGATTTGGATATATGGGAGAGAATGAGTGAAGAGAGGTTGACAAAGAGTATATATGTGTCAGAATTGCAGGGGACAATGATAAGGGGTAGACCAAATTGGAGATGGAAGGATGGAATGAAAGATATTTTGAGTGGTCAGGGATGTGAAAGGCATGCATGGACTGAACCAGGCCATTTGAATCATCTTGGGGAAACCAAGGAAACTCTATGGATAGGGACCTGGTTTTAATGCACTGCATGTGAGAGCTAGGGAATGGATGTGAGCAAATGTAGCCTTTCTTCATCTGTTCATGGTGCTTATTTGTTTGTTTGGGAAACAATGAATAAGTACAAAGGAAAGAAATGTATACAGTCTGTGTGGACAGAAGAGGAGCGAGCTGGAAAAAAATTGCATTTCCCATGTTTTAGTTACATGAATAAAGGAAAAGAACACCTACCCCTTATGTTTATATTTTGTTGCATTCAGGAATGCTGTCAATTAGGTTGTGGAGGAGCTCAGGTTATAAAGAAGCCCAGACCTTAATGGCCATTTCTAACATAGGAATGGTGTCAAAGTCATTTAAGTGGTACATAAGAGTAAGCGATAGAGACTCTTGTATGCTTGAGATATGGGCTACAACTACCATTCATTAGAGTAGATCACTTCACGGTCTTTTAACTACTGGGTCACACTTTTGATGGTGTGAGGAGGGGCACAGTCATGGATAAAGATCTTGGCTTCTGCTTTATCAAATGAATCAGGTAAAAAATCACTCAGAAGTTCCAAATAATTGTACTGATTCATCATGAACTTTTTAGGAAGAATTCCTAGCTCCTTAACACCATGATAACGGAAACAATCCCAAACCATAAGCATTGCAGGGTTCTTTTCAGTTTTAACTTTACTGAGGGAAGTGTGGGTCTTAGTGTAGTGTCATAGTAAAAGTAGCCTCATCTGACCACAAAAGCCTCCTTTACGTTTCTAAATCCCAAGCAATATACTTTTTACAAAACTTAAATCTATTCCCCTTCTGCCTCACCTTCAGGAGTAGCTTCTTGTAGTCACAGCAGCCCTTGAATCCCAGGTCATCATGGAGAGCCTGTTGCACACACCTCAGTGAGACCTGGCTGAGGAGACTTAGATATTTTCCTTCACTTCTCTCACTGAGTGCAAGAAATCACTTTAAAAGTCAGAGGCAGAGGGAACAAGGAGAAGCGGGAGACCAAATTGGAGGTGGAAGGATGGAGTGAAAAAGATTTTGAGAGATCAGGGCCTGAACATGCAGGAAGTTGAGAGGCATGCAAGGGATAGAGTGAATTGGAATGATGTGGTATACCAGGATCGACGTGCTGTCAATGGATTGAACCAGGGCATTTG
>JAUUDZ010442213.1:0-24557 GCA_032361705.1 Panulirus versicolor
ATGAAAAAGATTTTGAGCAATCGGGGCCTGAACATACAGGAAGGTGAGAGGCATGCAAGGAATAGAGTGAATTGGAACAATGTGGTATACTGGGGTTGATGAGCTGTCAATAGACTGAACCAGAGCATGTGAAGCATCTGGGGTAAACCATGGAAAGGTCTGTGGGGCCTGAATGTGGATAGGGAGCTGTTGTTTTAGTGCATTACACATGACCGCTAGAGACTGGTTGTGAACAAATGTGGCCTTTTTGTCTGTATTCCTGGCGCTGCCTCACTGAAGCAGGGACAGTGATGCTGTTTACCTCTGGGGCAGGGTAGCAGCAGGAATGGATGAAGGCAAGCAAGTGTGAATATGTGTATGTATATAATGTCTGCATATGTGTATGCATACGTATATATATGTTGATATGTATATGTGTGTATGTGGGCGTTTATGTATATATGTGTATATGAGTGGATAGTCCATTCTTCATCTGTTTCTTGGTGCTACCCCACTGATGCGGGAAACAGTGATTATGTATAATGATAATACTATATCTGTTTTAAAAGGGGGACACATTAGTATACATAGGTAAATAGAAAAGATGGCCAACAGACATTATTGGAATACATACTGATTGATAGGTATGTAAAAGACAGGGTCATGGATGTGAATGTGCTGAGAGGGGCAGCTGGTGTGATGTCTGATCATTACTTGGTGGAGGCAAGGGTGAATATTTGTTGAGGTTTTTGGAAAAGAGGAAATGATATGGGTGAGAAGAGAGTGGTGAAAGTGAGTGAGCTTGGAAGAGAGATGTGTGTGAAGAAATACTAAGAGAGATTGAGTGTAGAATGGTAAAAGATGAGAATAAACAATGCTAGGGGAGTAGGCGAAGGGAAGCAGTGCTGGCATGTGCAAGAAAAGCATGTGGCAAGTGGGAGGTGGGAAGTCTAGCAAGGGTGATGAGGAGTGGAGTGATGAAATAAAGTTGCTAGTGAAATAGGAAAAAGTGATTTTATGAAAGGTACTTAGAGGGATGGAGTTTAAATGATTGGGAGATATTTAAGAGGAAATGGCAGGGGGTCTAGAGTATGGTGCAGGGGTTAAAATAAAGGACAAATGAGAGTTTGGTTGAGTGAATATCAGTAAACTTCAGGGAAAAATGATGTTTAAGGAAGTTAATAGTATGAGAAAAACAAGAGAACAAATGGGAATGTTAGTGAAGGGGGAAAATGAGAAAGTGGTAACAGATAGTGATGAAGGGAGGAGGAGGTGGAGTGAGTATTTTGAAGGATTGTAGAATGCATTTGATTTTAAGATGGCGGATGTAGGGTGTTTGGGTCAGGGAGGTTTGTCAAATGAAAGTCATGGAAGGCAGTTTAGTGAAGAAAGAGGTGGTGAATGCCTTGTGTAAGATGAAATGTGGCAGGGCGGCTGATGAGGATGGCATTGCAGTTGGACTTATTAAGAAAGGGGATGACTTGTTGATTGGTTAGTTAGGAGTCATGTATTCATGGTGAGGATGGGTGAAATACATGTATGGTTCCAATGTATATAGGCAAAGCATACATAGGTGAGTGTTCAGACTACAGAGGTTTAAGTCTGTTGAGCATTTCTGGTAAGTTGTAAGGGAGAGTGGTGATTAAGAGGGTGAAGACATGTTTAGAACATCAAATTGGGGAGGAACATTATAGTTTCAGAAGTGATAGAGGATGCGTGGATCATGCGTTTATCTTGAAGAATGTGAGAAATGTTTAAAGAAACAGATGGATTTGTATGTGGCATTTAAGGACTAGGAGAAAGCTTTGATTTGGTTGAAAGAAATGCCTTGTTGAAGTTCTTGCAAAGTTACTGTGTGGGAGGAAAACTGGTAGAAATAGTGAGTTTTTATCAAGGCATTTATAAGGTTTTTATAAGGCATGTGTATAACCAGGAAGATTGAGTGGTTCCAGATGAGGGTTGGTCTACAGCAGGAGTCTGTGATGTTACCATGGCTGTTTGTTATGTTTATGAATGGGTTGGTCAGGAAAGTAAATGCAAAAGTCTTGGAGAGAGGGTTGAGTAAGCTGTTTGTAGGAGATTAGAGGGCCTGAGAAGTAAGTCACATGTTTGCTGATGATACAGCACTGGTGGCTGATTCATGTGAGAAGCTGCCAAAGTTGGCAACTGAGTCTGGGAAAGTGTGAGAGAGTTGAGAGTAAATGTGAATAAAAGCAAGGTTATTAAGTTTAGGAGGGCAGAGAGACAAGTTAGTTGGGTGTATGAGTTTGAATGGAGAAAATTTAGAGGAAGTGAAGTGTTTTAGGTACCTGGGAGTGAGCATGTCAGTGAAAAGAACCAAGGAAGTGGAAGTGAGTCATAGGTTGGCTGAGGAGGCAAAGGTTTTGGGAACATTGAGAAGTGTATGGAAAGAAAGGAGGGTAAAAATGGGTATGGTTAAAGGTATACTAGTCCCATCAATGTTGGATGGATGAGGCATGGGCTGTAGATGAGGATGTGTGGAGGTAGGCAGATGTGTTGGAAATGAAATGTTTGAAGTCAGTATTTGGTGTGAGAGGGTTTGGTCATGTAACTAATAAAAAGGCAAGAGAGAGGTTTGATAATCAGAACAGTGTGGATAAAAGAGCTGAAGAGGGTGTTTAGAGAGAATGAGTCGGAGATGTTGACAATGAGACTGAATTGAAGACTGAAGGAGGGAGAGAAAAACATTTGGAGTAATTGGGGCATGGATATGTTAGAGGATGAAAGACATGTGTGGGATAATGAATTTGAATGATGTGATGTGTTAGGGTCGAAGTGCTCTCAGTAGACTGCACCAGGGCTTGTGAAGTGGCTTGGTGAAATGACGGAAAGGTCCGTAGGGCTTGGCTGTGGATAGAGAGCTGTAGTGTTGTTGCATTACACAAGACAGCTAGAGAATGGATGTGAGCAGATGTGGCTTTTCAATGTCATTTCCTGGCATTACCCCACTTGTGTAGGAAATGGCAAACAAGTATAAAAATAGATAGAGCTTAAGATAGATTACCTTGGTTAGTGTGGTTATCATTATCACAATGATCTGTTACATCATATTAGAGGTTCATCCAGTGATTTGTTTGTTATCATTGTTAACCTTTAAATTCATTCATATCTGTACTTGACAGATATATAATCATTATTAAGTTATAATGTCTACATGGTGCTAATGTCATATTGCATATATTTTCAGCAAGGTGAGCCGTTCAGTGAGTGATGTGTCAGAGCTTACATCAACTGCTACCTCTTTGATGAGCCGCAAGTTTGATCGCTTTGAAGAGAAGCGAAGACTGCAGTTAGACAAGAGAACTAAGGCCGTGAAGTCCATTTTCCGCAAATCACAGAGCAAGGGTGTGTTATGAGGGGTTATATAATGAGCAGGTGCAAAGGGATTGTGCATTGATTTGAAATTTTAACCATTGTTCCATGTGATATGTTCAGAAAAGATGTTAAATTACTTTTGTTTAAATGAACTGAAGTGGAAACTAATGGTGAATGAACATGGGAAATGTGTACTGCAGCACAGAAAAGGGGTTGTATTCCAGATTATGGACAGATACTAAGATTGTTTTGGTGTTTTTATTGGAATGAGAGTAGAAGGCAATAGATGGGACACAAAATGAGTTTCAAAGCAGTTTGAAAGGAAAATGGATGAAAGAGTTAGATAATCATGTACATAATTATGAAAGTTTGGTGAAGCAGATGTTGCAAAGGGTACATTGAATCATTGAAGGAACCAGTACTTGGTTAAATAACTAGTAAGGTTAAAAGCTATTATAGATGTTAGTAGCAGAAGATGTATGGAAATGTAGGTTATATTGTATTGTTTTTTGTATAAATGATTCATTATTATGTGCTTTCATAGAATTGAAAACTGTTCACTTTGTTGATTTGTATTTGTACAAAACTTTGTGATTTAACAGACAGTGGGTGTTATTAGACAGCCCATCCCCATTTAGTACCTTAGATTGATGGTTTACTTGATTAGGTTTGCCAGATTTTCTAAAACTTTAAAGAAGAATTGTGGATACAGAAGACAGGTTAAAGAGGGTGATTGAGGTTTTTAAAAAAATCAGTAGTAGACATTGAAGATTAAAAGGTATGAATGGGGGTTTAGGCTGTAGTATCACATGAATGAAAAATAGTGTGAGAAGTGGAAAGTAGAAACTAGAGTTTTGTATAAGCCACAGTATGTGTGTGACTGAAGGGATATCTAAAAAAGGTTGTAGTGGTGTGAGTGAAGATATGTCTATACTTCCCTTTCCTTGGAAATTGGGGAATAAGAATACTGCCCATGTTTGTTCTTTGTGTTGTATGAGGTGATTAATGGGTGGGAGCTGGGGGCTGAAAACCCTCCCATCTTTTAATATAAATGTAAAAGTGGGGAAAGATAAAAGCTCCAAGCAGTTATTGTCATTAAAGGCTCATTTGTTTGTTCCTGACACTTCTTTGAAGTGAGGAAAGTGTATGGTTAAAAAAAAAGTGTAAAGATGGGAGGAAATATTGGAAGTGTTTCAGGTTAATTGAGAATGAAGTAGTTGAATATGAAGAAAGTGAAGTCAATTTTGGCATCTGCTTTGGTTGATATGACAGGGAAGACATGTTATGTAGCTGCCTGAGTGCATGGAATATAAAGCCTTTGGTGCATCAGTAGATGGGTGCAGTGTTGTTACATGTATATAAAGGAATAGTTGCTTCCTATCTCAATGATGATATGAATCTTAGCATGGAATTTTTTTGAAGTCTTACTGTAATGTTGCTCATCAGGAAAATAGTGGTAACCATTTCCATTATGCACAGTTGCCACCCAGTGTAAATCACATTTAAAGCACTAAGTTCTTATTTTTCTGTTGCATCTTCTTAACCTATTGCTTATATTCTTATCATATCTCCATAACATTCTCTCATTGATTATATTTAATATATTAATATGTGAGATTATATTGTAGATCCAACCAAAGAACAGTGGAAGCCAACCCGTCAACTTAGCTTTGAATCTCAGTGTGTTGGTCAAGAATTGAAAGACTTTCTCAAGGTAGGATTTTCTCCAGAATTTTTCTATGTAGATAATTATGAATTCATGTATGATTTAAGTAAAAACCTGTTGGAAGAGAATTGTGGAGAAGAAATATAGGAGAAATGCAAATTGCTTTATCATTTACTGATTTCAAGTTGGATGTTTTGAACCAAAACTGAATATGATCATTGGGGGTTTTAGGGAAGACTTCTGTCTGTTTCATCTATTTTCTCCAATATTTTCTTGAAAATGTAGATGATTGTTAGTTTGTGCAATAGGTAAGAACCTGCTGAATGGAAATTTTTACAAAAAAATATGAAATTAAAAATTGAAGTGAATGTGAATAAAAGCAAGGTTATTAGGATTAGTAAGGTTATGGGACAGGTTTGTTGGATGAGTGTGAATGGAGAAAAATTAGAGTAAGTGAAGTGTTTTAGATACTTGGGAGTGCACATGGCAGCAAACAGAACCATGGAAGCAGAAGTAAGTCGTAGGGTGGATGAAGGTCCTGGTTGTCCTGAAGAATGTGTGGAAAGAGAGAACATTATCTGGAAGGGCAAAAAAGTGTATGTTTGAAGGATTAGTAATCCCAACACTGTCATATGGATGTGAGGCATGTGCTGTAGATAAGGCTGTTTGGAGGGTGATGTGTTGGAAATAAAATGTTTGAGGACATTTGGTGTGAGGTGGTTTGATCAAGTAAATACCAAAAGATGTGTGGTAATAAAAAGAGAGTGGTTGAGAGAGTGGAAGAGAGTGTTCTGAAATGGTTTGGACATAAAGAGAAAATGAGTGAGGAAATGTTGACAAAGAGAATATGTATGTCAGAAGTGAAGGGAACAAGGATAAAAGGGAGACCAATCAGACTTGGAAGGATAGAATGAAAAAGAATTGAGCTTTCAGGGCCTGAGCAGACAGGGTGGTGAAAGGCTTGAGTGGGATATAGCAAACTGAAATGATATGGTAAACTGGGGTCGATGTGCTGTCAGTGGACTGAACCAGGGTATGGTGAAGTATCTGGGGTAAACCGTGGAAAGGTCTGTGGAGCCTATTTGTGGGTAGGGAGCTATGGTTTCAGTGCATTACACATGACAGCTAGAGAATGGATGTTAGTGGGTGTGGCCTTTCATTGTCTGTTCTTGGCACTACCTCACTAACGCAGGAAACAGCGATCAAATATGAAAGAAAATTTATTATCATTCACTGACCATTTTGCAGTTCTTGTGGAGGTCTGGTATCAGGAAGAAAGAAAAGGTAGAAGTGTTGACAAGGGAGAAGATGAATCAGAAAGAATGCAAGGAGGAGTATGAGAGAAGGGTGACATACTTTAGATGAAAGGTCAGTACATGTGGGGACTAAGTCATGTGGATGGGGTGTTTTCATTATTCTCTCTGTATTTCAGTTAATTCCTAGCCTTTATGTGGAGTTTTGTCCATGTCTCAGTTCTTCAACATGAAAAAAAGTTTAGTGAAAGACTGTTGTTGAATGGAAAATTAGTAGATGGATTGTTATTGAATGGAAAATTAGTAGATGGATTGTTATTGAATGGAAAATTAGTGGATGGATAAAAGGCTGTGAGATATAAGAATAAAAGTAGAAATGCATAGTGGATGGCTGAGATTATATATGCTGTGTATTGCTCGAAAGAAATGTACCAGTGGAAGCTCAGCAAAGGAGGAAGGAGGAATACAGGATATTTCATGAGAATGTTAAGAGGCTGATAGAGGAAAGAGAAACAGTATATGAAGATTTTGGATGAAAGTTGAGCAAAAAGTTTAAGGAAATTAAGAAATTTGACTGGGAGGGGGTGAAAAAAGGAAAGAGGTGGATATAAGAGTTAAAATGTAAATGTGAGATCTAAGGAAGGGGAGTTGCTGAATCAAAAGGAAGAATTGATAGGAAGATGGAAAGAGTATTTGAGGAACTGATGAGTACTGGTGAAGGTGAGGCAGCAGTTGTTACATGCATTGGCACAGCAGATGGCAGGAAATGGATACAAGTGCAGGGGCCTATAGAAAGATGGAAGGTGAAATCATGATAATGAGGTTGAGTGTAGGAAAGGTACCTGGAGTGGATGGAATTACAACTGAAATGTTGAAGTGTGGAGGAGAAAGTGTGGCAGAATGGATGTATTTGATATACAACTTAGCTTGGTAGCAGACGGTTGTTCCTGGAGGTTAGCTGAAAGCAATTATTGTTCCTTTATCCAAAGGAAGAAGTGCTAGGATATATTTAATAGTTATAGGGGAATGAGTCTGTTAAGGGTACCAGGACTTATGGCATTCTGTCCACAAACAAACAGCCTTTCATTGTCATATAGAACACTTGATAGCACTTAACTCACAGAACTCTTTTCTTTGTAACTCTAATTTTCCAATGGTAGAATTGATTAGAAGGAGCATTAGGTGGGAGCATTAAGTATAAGTTGTAGGTTGGGACATTAAGTAGAAGTAGTCAGTGGGAGCCTTGAAAACACTACACTAGAGTTAACCTCTGCTAGTAGCCTGTTAAAGGCCATGGCCACCTCCTTGAGGGAGTTCTTAAAGAGAATGAGCATTGGTGGTATAGACAGGTAGATGGATAGAATACCAGAAAAAGTGCATGCAAGAATACTAATTGATAGAGTAATGAAAGTGACAGAATGCAAAATAAGGAAAGAGGGTTTTAGTAGAGGTAGGGAAGATAAGAAGCTTTATGCAGCTTTTATGGATCAGGAGAAAACATATGATAGAGTTGAGTAGAATGCTTTATGGATATGTTAAGGATATATGGGGAAGGGGGACAGCTGTTGGATGGTGTGAAGGCTGACTTCTATAGAGGAGCAAATGTATGTGTAAGAGTGGATGGAGAGTTGAGCAAAAATTTCTGTATACATGTGGGTGTGAGGCAGGGCTGTGTGATGTCACAATGGCTTTTTAACATTTATATGGATGTTAGTTAAAAGCCTGCTTTTGGATGACACTGTGTTGTTTGCTGATGGTGAAGAGGAGTTGAAGAAGGTTGTAAGTATGTCTTATTCTGTGTGTAAGCGTAGGCAGTTGGAGGTGAATGCGAGTGAAAGTAAAGTAATGGTGTTCAAAAGGAAGCGGAGTGAAGATATAGATTTTGCATGCCTTAGAGAGCAATGGAAGAAAGTGTACTGAACTGTTATAGTTATGGGGGGAGAGGTAACAGAATTTAAGTATTTGGGAGCTATCTTGAGTTAGTATGGTGATCTGGAAGGAGATGTGAAGGAGAGAGCAGTACAGGGCAGAAGAGTCACTGGGTCCCTTAATATAATAATGAAGGGTAAAGATGTAAGTATGGATGTGAAGAAAGGATTAAGGGAGAGTGTAATCCTCCTGACCCTGACCTTTGCAGCCAAAACTTGTCAAGAATTCAGGTTGTGGAAATGAGTTATTTGAGGAAAGTTGCTTTTACTGTGACTGGATGGAATGAAGAAAGTAATTTGGGAATGTATGTGAGATTTGGTAAGGCAACGAATGGTAGAGTGGGTGAAACATAATACTTTGAAGTGATTTTGGCTAATGGAAAGAATGCAAGGTGGGGAATTTACAAGGATGTAGAAAGAGTGCAAGGTGGGGAGTTTTCAAAGAGAGTGTATGATAATGTGATTAAAGGGATTAATGTGAGAGGACCGTCTGTGACATAGTGGAAGAGTACTGGAAAGAGAGAAACGGGGAAAGAATTTGTGGAATGATATATGTGAGGGAGGTATATAAGGACAGGGACAAGTGGAGACTCTTGCCGTGACCACTCCATTAATGGGAGTACCTAGGGGGAATGGGTATTAGATAGATAGGTAGAAAGATAGATGGATAATTATTTATTCAGGCATTAGGTAAGAATTTACTGAAGAGAAATGGATAGAAAAAATTGTATGAATTTTTTTGAAGCAACAGCAGTTGCTAGTGCTCAGGAACTAAGTAAGAAATGTGCTTGTTTCAGCATTTTTTTTTTGCAATACTTTCCTGAATATGTAGATTGGTTTTGATTAATGTGTAAGTGTAAGGAGAAAAGTGTGTGTAGAAAGTACATGAAAAATGTAGATTACCTTATTATTCAGAAATTATAAATTGAATATTTTGAATTAGAAATGATTGTGAGCATTCAGGGGTTAGTCAAGATAGCCATCAGTTTCAGCTATTTTCTCTCATTTTGATGAGCATTTAGATTATTATCAACACATGCATTAGGTAGGAACCTATGGAAGGAATTGTATAGAGAAAGTATTTTCAAGATACAGTTTACCTTTTCATTTACCTATTATGAGTTGAATGTTTTGACTGAAGGTGATTGCAAGTGTTCAGGGAGTAGGTAATAAATCCTTTTTTTTCAGCTACTTTCTCTTGTTTTTCTCCTATATTTGTATCTCCAGGGTAGCTGAAAATGATTTTCCTTTAGAGGCTTTTGACACCATTGGTGCTTCCTTCCTTAACCATTTTCTGTATGTATCCTTGAAATTGTGGCAAGAATTTACAGTTTGTAGATTTTCATTTGTAGATGTTGATTCAGGTGTTGAAGATCTTTTAGGCATGTTAAAGGGCTAATGTAAGAATAAAGTAAGTCGTTAATGGGAATGGGGACAAAATAAATTTGTTTCAAAGAGTAGGTCCTGCTTGGTTCCCTCTTTAGAGGTTCTTGAGATCAGACTTTGCTGAAACTGGATAAATGGACCCAAAAGCAACATTGCTTTTATAGTAACATGCTGTAAATCCCCTCAGCATGATACTATTTATGCAAATAGAATAAAGATATTTATTTATGGTTCATGATGTGATGAAGGTGTAAATTTTGCCATAGTTATTGAAGAAGAGCCTCTTCAAAAAACTACCAAGAAAAAAAAATCTTCCATATTTACTGTACTTAGATTACATGAACAGTCTCCAGAAAAGAAATTTACAATTTACTCTTGATTCTCAGTGTAGACTTCAAATGGTATCACACAATGCCTTGTGTCCATTAGTTCCAAAATTCCAAGATTATATTATGAGAATCCACTCAAAGCATTAAAGTGATGGAATTCTACTAGTGTCTCATTAGATATTAACCATGAAAAAATGACATAGCAGATGCTAAGGCAAAAGCAGCTATATCTAGCAATCTGTATATGTGAGTTTTACCTCAGTGATTTTATGAGCAGAACATATAATTGTGTTAGATGTAAATATCATGATCGTTGGGACTTGGAGTATGGCATTCCTTCTTCAACAGGAATCGCCATTTTGAGAGACTTTGTTACTGAATAAGGATTGATCATACCTTGTTGACCCTTGGTCATTTAATAGAGAGGAGACTTGCTCCAATATGTGACATCTGGAATTTTAATATCTTGGAACATGTTCTAACAGAATGCAAATAATTTGGGAGTCTTTAGATCATATATGTATTATGTAATAAAAGTATTTGAAAAATTTTAGATAATAATGTTAACAGCAAACAAGTCCTTTTCTTCTCTCCTGATGCTATCTTGATAATGCAGGAATGGCAAACAAGTATGAAACAAAACATTTTGCTACAGATAGACTAATGAATTCGTTAAAGAATGTAGAAATATTTGATAATTTTTAACTAGTTTTACGTGTTGATATCTTAAAAAAGCAAAAGTGAAAAATTCTGTGCAAGTAAATTGAAGTTTTTAGATATCTTTATCATGTTAAATAGCACTGAATAACTGGTAAGTTCTAGTTTTTACAGATTTCAAAATATCAGTCTTGTAGTATGTAGTAATCCTTCACCACCATATATTTTTAGTGTCGTTCAAAAGCCATTTCTGTCAGTCAATAGGTTTAGCTTTAATGTAAACAGAAAAACAATGACAATGTGGTACTATGTTGTGAACAGGGAGAGGACTTACAAAGGAATTCAAACGGCAACAGCTGTTGGATACTTTTGAAGCTGTTTGTGATAATGGAAGATATCAGAAGCTCATTTATTAATGATCAGAGAGAGTAACATGCAAACTATTAATGTATCTGTGGAGCCACAAATAAGTTGTGGACTTTAAGCAAAATAGTTATTAAGGTTACTATAGCACTGCTTTCAACCCCTATTGATTGATAATTCATTTCATATATTAGCAATCTTGTTGAAGGAAAAGTTCTTCACTCCATTCAAGGTAAAACAGTTGCCAACAAGTTTGTATCCATTACTGTGAGGGAAATCAGACAAATCAGATCGTAAGTAATTTCTTAGATCAAGATTATCAAAGCCTTTGATGATTTTGAATACTTGTATTAGATCTCCTTTTAACCTTTTTCTTTTCTAAGCTAAATAGTTCCAGATTGATTAGTCAGTTTTCATAGGATTTGTTTCCTAGCTCAGGAATCATCTTGGTAGCCCAACGCTGCACTTTCTCCATTTCTTTTTTTTTTTCTTTTTAACACAGTATTTATGATGGGGATGAACCTATGACTTGTAAAGAGTAAGGATGATTTTCATATATTTGAATTTGAAGTCACTTCCTATGAATCCAAAAATTTGGTTCACTCCTTTGGTGGCTTCTGTGTACTGCTTACTTGGTTGTGAACATTTTAAGAAAGCTATAGGTATTGAGGAAGTGTGTGCATGTTTAGTGTTTGGAGATTTTTTTTTTCAAAATATTTCAGGCATATGATAGAAAATGAAATATTATATGAAGTTCACCAACATCCACAGACACTCAACAAGGATATGCATGTGGGAATCGGAAAGCAGATAAGAAGTTTTGTTGAAAAAATGCTTCACAATGTGGAATTTCAGTCTGTGGACGAGTCTGGTGAACAAGTTCATGACTTCTACAATACTATGAATGAAATGGTCACCATGCACAGTGCCTATCAGGGTTAGTGAATATTCTACATAGATTTAAATGTTTATGCTTCTTTCCTGTTAGGTATATTGCATTTACAGGTTTCTTTACCATTAAGAATGATATATAAAGATTTAGATATTGTGAAACTGAAAAGTTGATTTCACTCTTTTTGACATGGTATAGTGGTTTCACATTTTAGAATATTAACTACAGGTGGTTTTCTACACAAAGTTGTTCTGTATAGTCATTTTGCCTCAACATTATCTACCATTCAGAAGCTAACTTGCACTGGGTTGAAAATTTCCTCTGTCATCTAACAATTAAGGAGCAGACTTGCACTGAGTTGCAAAGTTCCTCTGTTGTCACTGAAGTTGTTAAGTTGCAGTGTTGAAAGTCATGTTTTATGGTTGATGAAGCTCATTTGAGTCTTTCTGACAAAATTTAGTGGTTTCAACTTACAGAATATCAAATATATTTAGGGCTTCCATATGAATAAAATCTTTCTTTTTCTTTCTTTCATACTATTCGCCATTTCCCGCGTTAGCAAGTTAACATTAAGAACAGAGGACTGGGCCTTTAAGGGAATATTTTCACCTATCCCCCTTCTCTGTTCCTTCTTTTGGAAAATTAAAAAAAAACGAAAGGAGGATTTCCAGCCACCTGCTCCCTCCCCTTTTAGTCGCCTTCTACGACACGCAGGGAATACATGGGAAGTATTCTTTCTCCCCTATCCCCAGGGATAGAAAAAGCCTTATCAAGATAAAAATAATTCCTGGGGTAGTAAGATGGGTATATTAAATGGTAAAGTAGTCTTAAAGGTGTTGATAAGATGTAAAGCATGGGCCCTAGATGACAAAGTACAGAATATGAATGCATTGAAAATGAAATGTTTAAAGACAATACATGATGTAAGGAGGGTTGATTTAGTAAGAAATAATTGGACAACAGAGAGGTGTGGTAGTAAGAAGAGTAAGTGAACAAATGAGGCTATTCTTACCTCTTCCTGGTGCTAACTTGCTGATTAAAGAAATAACAAACAAGTATGAATATGTATATAACAAAGTAATAATCACCCTGATATCTCATTCTTAGAAAAAGTCTTATGCAGGATCTCTTTCTATAGGCTCCTGCAGCCCAAGGCTGAGCTCCTTCCAGTATTTCCAGCAGCAAGGAAATGTGGACTCATGTGGATTGATAACTTCTTTATGAGACTGTACTCCCAATGATACTGCCTCACCAAAGGTGGCTCTTCACTCACAACATAACTGCTTGCAGGAGAGGGAATGTGTAGTTGACTTGTTAGTCAAGATTTTCAATACAGATCACAGTGAGGTGTCTGATGATTGTTGGAATGAGAGCACAATGCAAATGTATAAAGGCATGGGGAACAAAGCTGTGTTCAAATTACATAGGTATGAGATTATCACGTGTACCTGTTAAGATGTATGGATGAATGGTGGTTGAGAGGGTGGCTGCTTGCACAGAGCATTAGACTGGGAAGGAACAATGTGGATTCAGAGGTGGTAAAGAATGTAAGGGTCAGGTGTTTGCTCTGACGAATGTGCTTGAGAAATACTTAGAGAAAAAGAAAGTTATGATATGGCATTAGCAGATTTAAAGAAAGCATATGATAAGGTAGGTAAAGATGCTTTGTGGAAGGTGCTACAAATATATGGTGAGGGAGGAAAGCTTAAAAACTATTGAGGATTTTTTATCAAGTGAGTATGGCACACATGCAAGTGGAGAGAGAGGAGGGTGAGTGATTCCAGGTGAAGACGGATGTGCAGCAGGAGTGTGAGTTGTAACCATTTGCATAAAGATGGGGTAAAAGGGAGGTAAATGCAAAGGTCAGAGAGAAAGGGGCAGGCCTGGGAAGTGAGTCAGAGGTTGTTTGCTGATGAGACAGTGTTGGTGGCAGATTTAGGGAAGAAACTGCTGAAGTTGGTGTCTGAGTTTGGGAGAGTGTGTGAAGGGAGGAAGTTGACAGTAAATGTAAATAGAGGCAGAGTTATAAGGTTTAGCTGTACAGAGAGACAGGTTAGTTGAGATGTGAGTTTCAGTGAGGAAAATTTTGAGGATGTGACGTGTTTTATATACTGGGAAGTAGACACAGCAGTGAATGGACCCATGGAAGCTGAGGTGAGTCATAGGAGATTGAGGGGGTGAAGATTCTGGGAAAAGTGAGAAATGTGTAAAATGAGAGGTCACTTTCTTGGAGGGCAAAGATGGGTATCTTTGAAGGTGCAGTAGTCCTGATAATGATGTATGGATGCGAGGCATGGGATACAAATGAGAATGTACAGAAGACGGTACATGTGTCTGAAATGAAATACCTGAGGACAATATGTGGTGTGAGGAGAGTTGATCAAGTAAACAATGACAGGATAAGAGAGAGGTGAGGTAATAAGAAGAGCATCCTTGTAACTGGTGAAAAGAGTATGCTGAAATGGTTTGGACATATGGAGAGAATGCGTGACGAAAGGCAGAAAAAGAGGATATATACATCAGAAATGGGGGATCGAGGAAAAAAGGGGAGACCAGATTGGAGATGTAAGGATAGAGTGAATAAGATTTTGTGCTTGGAGTTTGAACAAATAAGAGGGTGAAAGGGGTGCATGGGATTGGGTGAACTGCAGCAACATGGTATACACGGGGCAATGTACTGTCAATGAACTGAAGAAGGAAATATGAAGCAGCTAGAGGATACTAAAGAAAGGTCAGTGGGGTCTGGTTGTGGATAGAAGCCTGTGGTTTTCAGTTTTGGTGCATTACACATGACAGCATGACAACAGATGTGAGTGAATGAGGCCTTTTCTTTCTCTGTTCTTGGTCCTACCTAGCTAATGCAGGAAACAGCGAACAAGTATGAAAGAAATAAAAGACTCATCAAATTGCATCAACTCACAAGGTCTTCTCACATGCTTCTGCACTTATGTTGCAAAATACATCTACCATGAGAAGGAGGAATATTATTTCTTACAGAAGCTTTGAATATAAACATCACAAAAAACAAAAAGAGTAAAATCCATACCTTGCAAAGCTGTCAATGGCATGATTCATAAAGTAGAACAAAGAAATGAAAAAAGAGGGTGGCTTACTAACGAAAGCTTATATGCAGCTCATGGGTTGGGACAGTATGAGCTAGCAAATTGACTGATATTGTTTCAAATGCAGACAATGGAAAAGATGGATAAATGTGGTGAAAAATTTGATTACATCTAGGGGTATTTCAGACGAAGATGTTTGATGGATGATTGGGGATTGAGTGCAATGGAAGCACTTTGTGTATAAAAGTGGTATGAAAGGAAACTTTGGTTTTAAATGAAGAAGCAATTTTGTGAAAAATGAAAGTGTGAGTGGCTTTTATAAGTGTGGAAGCTTATGTTTCAATTCAACACACTGGAGATAGGTTGCTGATTACAAAAAAAAAAAAAAAAAAAAAAAAAAAAGGGAATTTGGCGGGAATGGGGCGGAGCAGTACTGGTTCACAAAAAAATGAAATAGGAATGGAGAAATGAGGATAGATTGACAGACAAATGAATATTTGTTCTATAATTTTTTGTCACTTTTAATCCGACAGCCATGGTAATCAAATACAAAAAGATAGTTAATCATAACAACATACTAAATCAGGAGAGAAAAAAAAATTAATGCTATCATCAAGACAGCATGCTTCAATACAGGCCCTGGATCACTACGGTTGTTTTGTCTTAAACTTGTACCAATTTAAAAATTTCATAAATAATTTCAACATACTTGCCATCATCAGTGAACAAGCTGCATTCACGGTTAAGCTGTTCACCATTAGTTGCCACAGTCACAATGTGCTTCAACCTGAAGAAACGGTCAAATATGTTCCTTCTAATCTCATGTGTCTCGGGATCATTTTCCTTAAGAACACTTGTGCTCTGAAATACAAGTAAGTACAATATATAGCATTACAATAAAACAAATTTCAACATTATACTGGCTACTTACATCAACAATTACATCCAACAAGAAATGTAAATTTGAAAACAGAAAAACATTTTCTCTCTACAGTAGTCTCCTGCAAGCTTGAGATATTCTCTTGAATAATCTCTAGGAAAATCAGGGTCAGGATCTTTCAACCCTCATTATTTCTATAAGGAAGCACTAGCCCTCCTTATTCCTTTGTTAACCACACAATTGTATTTGCAGAAACTAGCTCATTTTAGGCCTGCTCTCTGCATTGAAAAACCATAATCAAGGTAACTTAATTGACCCACTCCCTTATAACCATTCAAGCTCAAAATTTGCAGATTGTGGGTGCTAAACTAAAGGCAGTTACAGCAGACAGAAAGAAAACATTTTTTTAAAACGAAGAGGGAAGGTAAAGGCAAAGTAAGAACATCAGGAGGAAATAATCAAAAGACACTGTCTCAAGAAGAAAAGGTTTTCAAATTTTCAAAACCTTTATTTCTCTCTTTCGCAGTCTATCCTGTAAGTATGAGAATATAACTATATGAAGGAGGGTTTACAAAAAAATGAAAAAAATACAGATCAGGCTAAACCCAAGAGCAGATATAAACAACTTCAATGGTGATTCACAAGCACAATGAAATCTAAGTCTCCTAAAGAAGAAACCCTTAGAGCCATGATGGGTATATCTAGAAAGTCTAAACTATGGTGCCACCTGATGAAGGTGAAAGACGAGGACTAAACACCCCACTTCTTAAGTTCTGCTCCAATGAAAAGTTTCTGAGGAATGCTATGTTAGAGGACATCTGTCTTACATTATTTGATATTAAGGTCTCTTCCATCTCCAAGTAAGCATAGCAAAAAAAAATTCTGCTCTTCTCAGTACTATACAATCACCATTGGAGGTGTACAAAGGGAGGGGGGGAAAAATGCATGTAAGGGAAGCCTTTTCTAAATAGGTGACCAGTGGAGTGGCACACATTTCTGTTCTGGGACCATTATTCTCCTTGGTCTATGTAAATTACTTGTCTAAAGGTATGGACTCCCAACTGAATATGTTGTATAAGATGCAAAGGTCATGAGGAAGTGGAAAGTGAGGAAGACTACATCATCCTATAAGGAGACCCAAACAGACTTCAATGTTGATCTGAAACATGGTTGATCAAATTCAGCCTGAGCAATAGTAAACTAATGAGGATGGGCCAAAATAAAAGATGGCTCAATATGATTATCATCTAACAGGAAATAAACTTCAGTGATCTGTGTGTGAGATGCCTTGGGAGTTGACAACGTCCCTAATCTGTCACCAGATCCATATTAGCAGAAGAATTAAGAAAACAAACTGTTTGTTGACAAGCATCAGAGCAGGTTTCAAGTACATGGATAAGAAAATATCCAGCAAGTTATTCATATTGTAGATAAAGGAAAAACCATAATATGCTTCTCAGCTTTGGCCATTGCCCCTGCACAAGCACAAAGGACTAATAGAGAAGGTTGAAGGTCCAGACGAGGACAATAAGGATCGCAATAGATTTTTTTCATACATATTCGCCATTTCCTGCGTTAGTGAGGTAGCGTTAAGAACAGAGGACTGAGTCTTAGAGGGAATATCCTCACTTGGCCCCCTTCTCAGTCCATTCTTTTTGAAAACTAAAAAAAAATGGGAGGGGAGGATTTCTAGCCCTCCATTTCCTCCAATTTTAGTCTCTTTCTACAACATGCAGGGAATATGTGGGAGGTATTCTTTCTCACCTATCTCCAGGGTTGGTACTAGAATTATGAGAGCAAATTACAGGGAAAGACTGGTAGAAATTTACCAAGTTCACTGGGGAGGGCAAAAATAGGTGGTATGTTTGAGGGTAGAGTAATTCTAACCATGTTGTATGGATTATATGGATGTGAAGCATGGGCTACAGATTTCAATGTAGGGAAGAAGGAGGATGTGTTTGAAATGAAATGTTTCAGGCCAACATGTGGTATGAGGAACATGGATCAAGTAAGCTATGATAGGGTGCAACAAAGGTGTGGTAATAAGTGTGGCTACATAGATGAAGGTGTGCTGAATCAGTTTTGATATATAAAGATAATGAGCAAGGATATATGTCTTAGAAGTGGAGGGAACAAGGAGAAGGGGGAGACTGAATTGGAGATGGAAGGAAAGAGTGAAACAGATTTTGAGTGCTCAGGATCTGAACATGCAGGAGGGTGAAAGGCATGCACGAGATAAAGTGAACTAGAGTGATGTGGTATACAGAGGAGGAAGTGCTGTCAATGGACTGAACCAGGCCATGTGAAGCAGATGGGAAAAACCATGGAAAGGTCTGCAAGGTCCTGTTGTGGATAGGGGGTTGTAATGTCAGTGCACACAGATGACATGAATGTGAGTGTTACAGTAACGCCTTTTTTTTCATCTGTTCCTGGTGTTACCTTTCTAGTGTGGGAAAGGGTGAACAAGTATGAAAGACTCAAATTATCAGATGAGCTCACAAACAGGTTTATCAATGAAAAAGAGCATTCATCTGAAGAGGTCCTTTCTCAATGAAGGTCCGGGAATTTACAAAATGACTTCATGGGCTTTGAGTACCTTATAATAAACTTTCCAATAGTGGTACCAACCCATCATTTGACCTATCCTTGTCAGTATACTAGAGAGGTGAAAAAGTTTAAGAAGGATCTGAAGTTCACTTTTCAGTTTGTTAGGAAATCAAAAAAAGTACAGGTTGACACCAGCTTATCACTGGAGTTGCATTCCTTGAAAGCGCCACCTTAAATGAAATGACTTTAATCAAATCTGTTTTTCCAAAAACTCATGCACAAAAACTAATTACATTACTGGGACCTTACTAAAGATTCTTTTATTAATGCCTAATCACTTTTCCATCTTAGCAGGAACAGACAAACAACTACTCAATTTACACACATCCACTTTCTGGTTGTGATGTATAATTTACTTAAACTAGAACCTACCATCCACAGCTGGGCTCTACAAACTACTTCATGATTTACCTTGACCACTTCATATACCTGGTTCAGCCCAGGACACTCCCCCTGCTAACATACAGGTTGATCCAATTCATTTGTTCCCCAAGCATGTCTCTCATCCCAAAGAATATTCGGGTTCTAATAACTGAAAGCCTTCTTTACTCCATAATTCTACTCACTACAAGCCATAGATTCAACCAAGGCATGTGAAGCATCTGGGGTAAACCATGGAAAGGTCTGTGGGGCCTGGATGTGAACAGGGAGGTTTTGGTGCATTACATATGACAGCTGGAGACTGAGTGTGAGCGAGAGTGGCCTTTTTGTCTGTATTCCTGCTGCTGCCTCGCGGAAGTAGGGGATAGTGATGCTGTTTTCTTGTGGGGCGGGGAAGTGACAGGAATGGATAAAGGCAAGCAAGTATGAACATGTACGTGTGTATGTATGTAGTGTCTGCATATGTGTATGTATATGATGATATGTATATGTATGTATATGTGTGTATGTGAGCACTTATGTATATATATATGTGTATATGAGTGGATGGGCCATTCTTCATCTGTTTCCTGATGCTACCTCATTGACATGGGAAAAAGCAATCATGTATAATAAATGAATATAAATACTGGCTGTCATGTATAGTGTACCAAAACCAGAGCCCCCTCTTCATAACCACGCCCCACAGACATTTCCACAGTTTCCAGTGAACTCTTCATATGCCCTGGTTCACCTCACTGACAGCACACCATCTCTAGTAAACCAAATTGCTACAATCAGCTCTATCCCATGCACACCTAATTTTTTGCAAGATAAGGCCTCAGGCCTTTAAAGCATTTTTCACTCCATCTTTCCACATCTTTGGTTTTTTCCTTTTCCTTGTTCCCTCCACTTTCCTTACTCAACCTCTCCTTATCTCTAAACCATTTTAACACACCTTCTTCAGCTCTCTCATACATACTCCTCTCACTACCACACTTCCCCCTTACTCTATCACTCCTTATTCAGTCAACCCTCCTCATACTGCATACTGTCCTCACCCAATTCATTTCCAACAAATTCACATTATTCCTTAGATCTTTGTTGCTGGCCTATGACTTGCATCCATACAGCACCAACAGGATCACTATACCATCAGAAATAACCATCTTTACCCTCAAGGACAGTAATCTCTCTTTCCACACATTCTTCAATGTGCCTAAGGCCTTTGCCCCCTTGGGCTCACTTCAGCTTCCATGTTTCCAACTATTGTCATATCTACTCCCAGGTATCTAGAACACTCCACTTCATCCAAGTTCTCTTCATTCAAACCCACATCCCCAACTAACCTGTCTCTTTTTAATGCCATACCTAATAACTATGTGAAAGTTTCACCTACAAGGAGTTTACAGCAAGTGGACAAATGCTCAATCTTGGTCTGTGGCCTCTTCAAACAGAAGTCACAACCAAGAAAGAAGTAATCTGGTGGATTATTTGCACAGGAGTATCACTGCAGACAGACCTATTCACCACTAGAACGGGTGTTTTTTCCTTCTATACACCTCACTGACAACTGAACCCTGAAGATTTGACAAAAACACCTCAGATAAAGGTTTAGAATCAATGCAATAAGATTTATCACTTTCCTTTACCAAAGATTTGTTGCGACATGATTCAGAATTTGGATTATTTTCAGGGATCAGTAACCCATACAGCCCTACTAGTAGACAACTATTGGACACACTACACCTTTCTGGCCTTAGGTAAGGAGTTAGAAAAAAGGATGTGTACCTTCGTTCCTGATCTCATGAGAAAAGAAAGGCTATTCCTTGACACAATCAATACTTCTTAATGCAGCTGTGGTATACAAAATAATCAAGGTTCAAATTTTGGCATAACAGCTTTAAGAAAACATTAAAACACACCTTAACAACTATGAAACAATGAAAAAACAAATAAAAGCTCATCATATTTCCTGTACTATGTTGAGGCAATCACAAACTTAGCACAGGTACATAACGAGATAGTGCAATTATTACATTTTGGTCACTGACAGACAAATCAGCACAAGTAAATTTAGGCCCATAATGGACCATGTTATACATGTACACTACCAGCAACATATAACTAGTTTAAACAACTGTAGAATAATGAAAAACAAATCAAAACTGACTTACTATGTGGCTGGTTTCAGGTGATGGTGGAGGGTGGTGGCAGAGACATTGTTCATGATATGGTGGAGGGTGATGGCAGAGAAAACTACAGGTGGAGGGTGATGGCAGAGAAAATTACAGAGTAAATTGCTAAACAAACAGGTGTTGTTTTAAGGCTACTGTGACTGCTGTAAGCTTTCAAAAAGTGTATATTACTCTCCAACACAATACTCCACATACGATCGGTCTATTGTAATTGTAAAATGAATTTAAAGGCATATGATGAGGTTTCAATTGTAAGCAAATTATGACATCTTTTTTCAGATGGATGAATGCATTGTGACCCTTGAAAACTTATGTTACAACAGCAACCCAATAGACTGCCTGACACTATTCTGTGGAAAATAAAAAAAAATTTGTGTTTTGAGATACGCAAGACAAAACAGTGTTTTATCATATGACAACATGCTGGAGAATTTGAATATAATACTCCAGTTCTAAGTATTTTTATTGAACTGAATCAAAAAATATCTCAAGAAACCATGCCCTGTCATACTGTTCACATATAAGACTTTTGTTATCATTCCATACCATATCTTTATATTCTTGCAATCTTTTTTGTACTTTTCCTTCCTGGTAATCAGGCAACACTCTTTCAGTATGTTCTGACTAAGTCTCCTCTCCTCACTCCCCATAACAGTAGCCCAAGAGCTTTTGTAGTGAAAGGGTCTTAATGCTTCATGTTGGGCTGCGTCTGGACGACTTTATGCTTCATTTTCTGCAGTCCTTGCCTGCTGAAGCTTGCTCAAAATGGGTCTACAAGGTGGGAAGACAAAGCAAAGCCCATATGTGGCAAATAAAGAAGATGAAAGAAAGTAAGGCCAGAAAAGTGAAGCATGAAGCAGCAACAAGTGAGGAAGCAGCCACCATTCTGCCCACATCACTTTAAAGAAGAATTTGACCTACAGTGATGAAAAAGGACATAGAAATGACACTAGGTATATACTGTGATAAAAAGAGTGTTGTGTGGAAATTGCAGAACTCCATTTGTGTTTGAAATGTCGCATGAAAGAGACCGACAAAATTTATTCACTGTCAGGCAGGCAAACTTGAGAAAATATCAAGTAAGTGTGGCAGTGTTGTATATGATAATGTAGAAGACACCAAGGTACAAGTTGCACAGAAAAATATGCATAATGTTACAATTATAATGGTTCACTGTGTTATGTTGAATGGCTATGCTTAAGCTGCATCATTGTTGAATGGCTATGCTTAAGCTGCATCATTGTTGAATGGCTATGCTTAAGCTGTGGATTGCTTGTGGTTGGGCATTCCATATACAGTACTAAAAATTTGGACAGATATCTGGAGAAGGTTGACACTTCTATGAACATCTCAATCAAGAGGAAAATGTGCAACAGGAGGCTGTGGCAGGAGCTGTCATAAGTGTCACTATCAGATTTTGAAATCTGTGGATGATACCAACCTGGAAAATAAATCTACAACTGATATTGAATGTCTACAGCTTCAAAATGACATATACAAACTGAAGAACTTGCATCACAGGTGCCAAGTGAATTTTGATATCGATAGGTGCAAAGGTGTACACATCAGTTGTAAAAATGAAAAGGCAAAGTACAGTATGAATTCTGTTGATCTACGAAAGGTAAATGGGGAAAAAGACTTTGGTGTAATAATGTCTGGTGACCTAAAGTCAAGTATGCAATGCACAGAAGCAGTAAAAAGGGCAAACAAAATTCTTGGATCACGGGTAGGGCTTTTGAATTTAAGTCTAGGGAAATTATCCTCACTCTTACCAATTCAATTAAAAGGTCCTCAACATAAATATCTTGTTCAATTTTGGTTACCCTACTTGAAAGAAGGGAGAAAGTTCACAGACAAACTATCAAGATGATTCCCAGACTAACAAACAAATCTTAGGAGAGCTAATTGACTTTCATTAGCTTAGAAAAGAGAAGATTATGAAGTCATCCATTATAGTTATCTAAAATTATCAAAGACTTCAATAATCTCAGTCTAACAGAATACTTAAGGATAGAGTTGCCCAATTTCACTTGCAGTAATGGATACAAATTCATGGGTACATGGTTTACCTTAAATGATATGAAGTATTTTTTTCTTCACAAGATTGTTAACATGAAATTAGAGAGGGTAAAAGCATCACAGTATCATGGATACATTTAAGCAAACTTGATAAATACTTTGCTTCATATCCATGACAAACATTATTTGCACCTCCTCAGCTATAAGAAAAGTGTACAAGCTTTTTTCTTTGATTAATTTGTATGCCTTTCTACCCTTAAAACACCAATTCATGAATTTCAGTTCTCTTCCACTACCTTAAGAAGCCACAGAAAAAAAGAATGCAATAGTCTGTTGCTATATGTATTTTGTACACAAGGGACCACAGTCCTACATGCATAGAGGATATGAGCTAATATTTCCCATTCAATCTGAGCCATAAAATACTATAGGTCAATGGCAATAATAATTTACCCTCAAATATTTAACAGCTGTCAGTTACCCTAAAAACACAACAGGGGTGGGATTCTTATCAAAGTGTACATCTGGCATTTATGATAGTGATAACCATGTAACTAGCAGCAGCAAACAAAAATGAACTGCTAAATATGAAGAAATAGAATGCAGCTTCAAGAGAGAGTTGGGAGTGGTGTACAAGCATGATGATGACTCATTCCCTTCTTTAGGTTAATCATTACCTTCTTTATTCTTATCTTGTGTTAGCTTGAAATCTTGTGCCCAAAGCCTGCAAGTAACCAAAAGAGGTTGCCAAGGCACTGTGGCAATGACAGAGAGAGTGCACACCATTGAAGCCTATACTTGGACAGAATGAGGAGTTTAGCCATCAACAGAGGACAGAGGCCCCGTATTTACCAAGCTCCCTTAACAGGAGGAGAGGTTTTATTATTTTAAACTTGATTTTATATTGCAAACATGTGGCTTACACCTACATGCAGAGGAATATGTTTGGATGAACGGGGTAGGTTATTCTAAGCACTTTTAACCTATTCCATATGGGACAAGGCTTTCATTGGCGTGCCTATTCCATGAAAGGCACAGCTTTCATAGTTTTGTATTTGACACTGTTACAGGCATGCCAATGGAGTTACTATTGTAAACAAAAGCTACCAACAGCCATTATACATTTACTCATATAAAAGTAACTACACATTATGCTCCATCATATCAATTTTACAATTCATTTATAGCTCAAGATGAAATAACAGCACAGTATCAGAATAATAGCAGAATGACAACAGGAATATACATAAAAATATCAATCAGAGCACAAAATTTAATTGGCCTTGAAACAGAGTGCAGGTTGTCCAGTCTCCAAAATTATTGCATGTATGTTTCCAATCACTTCCAACACAACCTGAGATCAGTCACTTATCAAGTTGATCTTCATTTGTTTTTGCATTGTTTCATAAAGGTATGTCTTGTATCTCTAATAGTTTAAACATGACATAAGAGCCACCATAGATTTTCAGACGTGCAGATTCATTTGCAAGTGTATCTATTTATTTATTTTACTTTGTTGCTGTCTCCCACGTTAGCGAGGTAGCGCAAGGAAACAGACGAAAGAATAGCCCAACCCACCCACATACACATGTATATACATACACGTCCACACACGCAAATATACATACCTATACATCTCAAT
>JAUUDZ010442214.1:1115-13074 GCA_032361705.1 Panulirus versicolor
CTAGGAGGTACTAAACAATACACATATTACTGACAGTGAGTCACCACAAGCCCATCTAGGGTCAAGCCTGTATACATCTGAATCCTGGGCTTTGCAGTTGGTCTACACTCAACCCAGGTATCGATCCTTCCCTTTGAGCTGCTTGACTATAGGTTTTGACTAATAGGTCACTGGCTTAGCCTGGGGTATAAAAATGTGTGTGATTTTGTCTATAAACTCATAAGTAAAGACTCAGTACATATATAAAAGGTTGAGATTTAGAGCAATATAAATGAAAACCTCTCCCCTCACAAATAGTCGTCACAAGTGTAAAACTTCCTCCCTGTACTGTAATCAATACCTATCACAGGGCCTCTTTCTGAGAAAGGGTCTTGGTGTTACCCAGGACATCTTTTCAGTGGCTCCAACAGCCTGAGTTTTTAAAGTGTTTCACCAACTTTTACATTCACTGACCACTCTCTATTGCCCCTGATTATATGGCCCAGTCAGTATACTTTTGTGAACACAAACGGATTTCATCACATGACCATGTAGTGTGACAAGCAGATAATACTACTATGTTTTAACAATAACACTGAAAATAAAGATATATCTCAGCTACTTGGGAAAATCGTTTGGGGGTTTTCACGGCGTCTACTGATCTCTGAAAGTACTTTACTTACATTTACGTTAACTCCATATTTTACCTTACCTTCATAACTCTCCACTATCGCATACTGGTGTGGAAAAAAAAAAAATAATCTCAATCAAGCACGGTCAGTCTTTTACTAGTCTCCACATAGTAGATAATAACTGCAAAATTTTACTAACCTAACCGGGCAAAGATATAATTCGGGCTTTCGTAAGACAGTTGGTGTGCTAGCATAAAGAGATCTGTTCAACCAAAGGCAATGTCTAGTGAATGAAAACCGCGGTATCCTGGATGACGAACTTGCGTGACTGACGAGTGATACACTTCAGTATATAGAAAAACAGTTTCTAAGCTAAGCAGAAACGCATTTTCTTTTTTTACACCAGGATTTCACCTACTTCTCTTGGTTTCCTGTTAACTACCTTATTGTAATCCCTAAAACTCCGTATGATACCGTACGCTTACCATAACAAATACATTTAAAGAGCTACGCTTACCATAACAAATACATTTAAAGACCTACATTTAAAGCACCTTACCTCTCAGCTGACTCGGTAACCCTGTTGTTTTGAAAAGACACTGTTGCCAACACCAAAAGGGAATAATTCACTACAATTAATGTTATTTTTTAAGTTTACATTTACTAACTATCATAAAAAGTTTATAATATTAATCAAGTTTATATCCAAATACAGAAAGATATTGCTGATTTTTGTTTTCGTACTCGCAACAACTATTTTTAATTACCCAAGTTGGCAATACATTTTAAAATGACGACGAAAACATCATATGGAGATAACTGGCTTAAATTAATTAATTGGGTTTCAAGAGTTTATAGCTAAATGTAATCAAATAAATAAAAAGTAAGTTTTATCAATATACGCACCGTGTCCATAGGAACGGTAATTTATGGAAATTGATGTTCTACCCGTGTTCAAAATGTAATCTAGATATATTTGGCCTCACACAAGCATATTACAGATTAGTTATTGCAATGCATCTTAAGGTATGCTATTTGATTTCTTGTGTCCTTGTGTATGTATAAGGATCCTTACAAGCAATAGTTTATTATAAAACGAGGATGCATATTATGCATTGTTTATCACTCACTGTGATACATAATGGACAGAAAGTTGCCTTTGCAACATGCAAGTACGAAGTAATCTTGGGTGTGGGTAGAATGGTAACCTGTTACTCAACCGCGTGCCTACGTGCCAAGTCCTTGGACTCGAACCAAAGTCTATTTAATCCCTGGATTCACACAAGAAGACAATTCATTCACGATATATCAATTTACAGGTATGTTACATGACAGAACTCAAGAAGTATTGATGTTATAATAATAATGATGATAATAATAATAATAATAATAATAATAATAATAATAATAATTATTATTATTATTATTATTATTATCATTATTTACAATTACAAAACCTTCTTGATGTCTTCTCTCATGTGGTAATGACTCTTCCTTTCGGCACATCCTTAAAACCTCAGCAATGCCTCCCTTCTGCAGCTACACCATGAGACCAAGCTGTGACACACCGGTACATTTTTCCACGCCTGCTCTTGTATCACTGCTTAGAGAATCCCACCTCGCCTCTTTTGCTTCTGCGTTAATACCATACAACAACTACCTCTTTTTTTTCTTCAATTCTTCACCTGTGGAAGCAACTTGTCTCTGTAGCCCTCTCAGTCCTAACATTATGAATAAAGTTTGACCCCAACAGACCCCTAAACTGGTGATCCCCTGAGTGAATGACAGGTCTAAAGAAATAAACAGTATCTGCATGACAACCTCACCTCAGATCCAGCCATGTGTCATGTCGCCTCCCTGATGCATTCCATTCCTGTCTCGTTACCTTCTCTTTCACAGTTCCTGGCAACGCTGGAGCCTCTTTCTGTGGTCACCACCAACATGTAAACCCAGCAGTTGCCTGCACTACAGCCATGATGACACATTCATCTGCGAGAGATTAATGACAACCACCCTCACCAAACTGGGTGTCCCAATACCATTTTGAATAAATGAAAACAGTGAGCTGGATTGCAACTTTAAGTGGGAAATACTTGAAAAAGGTTCGAGCTGGGTTCATTTCTTAAATTACATAACCTTGGCATCAGTGGGATTCCTGCTGTTTAAAGTCTGTTACAATCAATTGTAGAAAAAAAAAGAACTTTAAAGCGAGAAATTCGTTGATAAGATAACTGTTCTTCTTTCATTCACTGTTGATGATACAACCTCAAAGGTGGTTTTCATTCGCAGTGTAATCATATGCAGGTAGAGACAGATAACGCCTGTTTGGATTTAGTGCTTTACAAACATGACACAATGGAAGAAGAAATAGAGGAGAGAGCTGTCCTGGGAAGACAAGCAGTTGAATCTTTGGGAAAAATCATGAATAGGATAAATGTGACCATGGAAGTGGAAAAAAAAGGATTGAGGAACAGCATAATTCAATCAACCTCATCTTATAGGTGAGAAACATGGCCACAGAATAAAACCTATAGTTTTAGAATTAAAGCTACCGAAATGATATACTTGAATAGCATTTGCAGTGTTAGCGTACAGGATGGAGTAATTAGCACTGAAGTGTATAGATGAGGGAAGAGAGAGTAGTGTCACAGGGATAGGTCAAGCACAATGCTTTGAAATAGTTTGGTCATATTGAGGGGATGCATGATGAGAGATTCATTACAAAAATTATGTACAGTATATACATCTAGGAACAAGGTAAAGAAAATAAAAGTGTACTGCCGGTATGACAGCTGGCATTTAGGGAAGGGAAAAAGAGTGATTATACTGCTGAAAGGACCCAGGTAGGTGTAAGCGAACAGAATTTCCAGAGAGGCGAATGTGGAAAGGGTAGCCTTGAAAATTTGTTACCATAGCCATTCACCTCCTCCTTATATATACATGACCTACACACACCATCACAAACAAATATAGCTTCATTTGTGTATGTCATAAAAAATTTAAGAAAGTCTTGAGATACATTAATATCTAGTAAATTATCCCTGAATTTAGAACTATAAAATTCACACTAAGCCATCAGACTCACCTATCAACTCATCTGCCAAATGCTCAGCTGTCTATCTGGCCAAAAGACACCATCGGATTCATGAAAATGTTGACACAGATATATTTTTACCATCTATGATGGACATTATACGTATCAGTAGTTGTAAATGTCAAATAAAATACACAGAGGTATTTGATGAGACAGCTTTTTACAGCATGTATTTTGTAGTATGCACAAAATAAGGATTTCTACAAACTTTACAACACTTGGTTTTTGTCACTAAATATTGAGAGGCACAGTCCACCCTAAACATTCTAAGATACATGGTGAACACATAAAATGAAGTAGTGGCAATCAAGTATGGTTTGGCTTTATAATGGCTCAGGCATAGTGGGTTTGCTAGTACATCACACATGTAAAAGTAAATCATTCAGTTTGTCGTTAGGATGTGCCTTTTTACCAAAAAATGTGCTTGGGTAACACAAGCTCTCAGTCTGACCATCAGCATGGAGCAATGGAGAAAGGAACTAGAAATGAAAAGTGAACTTTATTTTTCCACCCAAACATTTTAACATCTCTACATTATTGTCACTTATTCTTACCCTCACTATACAGACCCCCATAGCATACATCATGACTTACCAGTGAAAAAGGGGGCATTTCTCAAGGGTACGAGAAAAAATAGCTAACTGACAAATTTGTAAAGAGAAACTGTAACTCTCCGTAATGATATGAAAAGGTACAAAAACTTATCACTCTTTACAGTGCTTTTATCTTTTCGAACAACTCCTCAATCAATTACCCTATTCATATCTTATTTCTTTCAAACTGAATTAGAATCAATGTGGTATTTACTCAGTGGCATCCAGTTAAACACTTAGGCTCATAATCATTTTAGTCGTGATATACAAGTAATGAATCTGATACAAAAGTTGAGTTATTTTCACATATTGATGACCATGAATTTTTGAGTTTACAAAGACTTGGACTTGGAGTTGTAACCAACTTACATTAGTGATAAAATACTTTAGTCACCTGCCTATCTCAGCAATGAAATACAGACCATCCTTCTAATTTAGCACAAATCCCTATTCAAATATGGATAAGCTGTGGAAACACACACTTTGTAGCTCAATGGGACTGACAGTTGGATTAACTTATGCAAAATTACAAAAATTAAGTGACAGTTCCTCCCTACTTGACCAAGAACCAATCTGGTTTGGAGCTAACCCTGATATTAGTAGTTACCTAATCCCTCCTCTGATAGAGACATACTAATTTCTGATAGATCACTATTACTATCACTTGCAATTCTTATAAAAACTTTTTTTTATACCCTATTTCTTTTCCCACATTATAGAGGTAGGATCAGGAACAAAAAATGGCCTCACACATCAAAACCTTGTATGATATACTAAACTTGGAGCCTACCATCAACATCCATGCCCCACAAACTACTTCAATGTTTATCTTAAATGTTTCACATGCCCAAAACTGAAAATCATGAAATTTTGTATGTTCTATTTTCAAATCTATTTTGGTTATAAGAATATATACAACTAACATAAACCTACACCTGATTGTCAGCTCCCTCTATCACCACAATGGCTCACCACCTCCCTCCACCCATTTGTGGCTTATGCACTGGGTTACAAGCTCTAATCCTTACAAAAGACACGTATTTTACATAATATGTATGAGTGTAGTGCCTGCATTTAGTAACTATTTATGAAATTGGAGTGTGCCTAATGGATTTGAGTTGGGGCTAGAATTCCTCTCCTTTACTATGTAAAACTGGGTCAACTTTTCATGGACTTTCCTCTAAATACATCTCCCATGCAGAGCGGGAAGGGTGTACAATGAAAACCTTGAACCCTATATTCTGTCAAATCAAAGAAAACTTATAATCTGCCTGCAGTGCATTTAAAGCATAAAGCTTCCTATAACAGTGTACCATGAAACACAGTAGGAGATCACACTCACTGAAAGTCATCATCATAAATGAAGTGGAAGGCAGGTAGAGATAAGGCACTGTAAACAACATACATAGCTACTTTTGTAAGGCTCTTCATTTAAAATTACCAAAGAACATTCTTTTATTGTTTAAATTCTAAAATCTGCTTAATCACAATACTGAACCACTTATCTCTTGGGTTTAGAGAGAACACTAATACTGTCATTATGAAGCCCTATCTCATGGTTACCCAGGTACCAATACTGAAAACAAATGGGAATAAAAGTTAACATCCTGTGCCATTTTCCACTTTCCTATGGAGGTAACCTACCAGGAGGGAAGGGTATAGCTGGTTCAGGGACTTGACAAGACAAAAGTTTTCAGACCTAGGCACACTATGGCAAATAGTTCTATGATATTTACCCCCAAACAATCACCACCTATCATAAAAATATGTATACTAAATGACAGAACAAGTGTTTGCAGGGTACTTCAATTCTTCAAGTTTCTCTGATTTAATACATTTTAATCACCACAAGTGTGCTTATCTTTTTTTTTTTCTCAAAACATACCAAACCTGACCACATTATTAATCTACCATGTTCATACACAACGTGGGAACTGTCCAGGGGAAAACGACTTAGGAAGGAAATGACATGGAGGATTGTCTGGGGGTGGAACTGTCCTGATGTGATGGAAATACCCAAAAAACCTTGCCTTAGGTTTAACTTGAAGTTCTGTCTCATGGGCTGTGAACTAATCATACTGACAGTCTTCTAAGGTACTTGAATAAAATGTATCACATTTTAAATACTGTTGAAATCTTATGAAAACGAGTTTTGAAATCATGAAAAATTAGTGGGCAATGAGAATAAGAGAACCCTACTCTCCCTAGGAATAATGTAGAAATATCCCACCATCTGCCCCTAAGATGAGGATTAACTTGTGTCAACCATCACTTGTCAGTTTCCTCTACAGAAGAGTTGCTGCATATCACAAATTCAAAGCCAACAAATATAGCAAACAAGCATACACAGCAACTCATTCCTGTAGAAGTCCAACCTACAATATAGTTAATATAAAGGAAAAAGGAGGAACAAGGGAAAACAAGAAGCTTGCTCACTGGCCTTCACTAACTGTCATGTCCAGCACTGCCAAAGTCCAGCAGATACTGGATAGCAAAGCTTTTCCTTTGCTAATAAAGAGGAGTAGTCTTGCTACAAAAAGGTAACCTAAGCATCAATACATGGCACTGCTGTCTCACAAGACAACAGTGACCCAATAATAAAAGGTAAACACAATTCAAGAGAAACAAAATACACCCTGACCATGAATTCTATGATGAAAGCACCCTAGATAAAAAAAAATCACATGATTAAAGCACTAAGATGCAGAAAGGAAAGAACTCCAAAGCTTGAAAACAAACCTAGATCATGTCATGGGCCCTTTAAAAAAATGAAGGAAACCCAAACAGTTGTCTCCAAACACAAAGAAAATAAGAACTGGCAAAAGAATACTTATGTTTGCTACAAAGATCTCATGAGTAAAAACAGGAAAGAATAAGAATGCAAAACCAAGAAACATGTCAGAGGCAGTTGCTGTCATAGGCTCTGTTCTTTTATGTATAAGCTAGCTATGAATTCGTAACACCAGCCTCTTCCTATAGAGGAGCTAATGGCAAGCAGTTACTCACAAAAGGCGATCTTGTCCTTAAGGTGGGTTTAACTATAGATTTTTACTGAGATATTGCTATTATTCCCAAAGAAAATGGAGCTTTCACATTACCTTTGTTTACATGCTAAATTCTGTTTGGAAAAAATCATATTCTTGTAATCCCCATTAAAAGGTTGCAGTATACATATCAAGTCACATGAGGTCTTATGTAATAACCTAGAGTAAGTAAGCTAAATTAAGAAAAGTGGAATGCAGTGACTTTAGTCATCTAATGAGCCAATGTAATCTTGATAAATAAGCATGTAGGAATTCTTCTCTTCTTGGGTCATCTTTGCAATAAGGGCATTGTCTACTTCCGTGATTGCCACCTTTTCCCCTGCCACACTCACTTGAGGGACAGAATCATCATCATCAGAGTCCATCAGCTCGATTATGTCATCCCCACCTTCAGACAATAATTCAATTAGTGAGTGATACATGAAGAATTATGTTATTCTCATTTGTGATATCAAATTCTATCATGATAAATCATAATTGGAATACTTGTTTTTCACATAAGAAATGGCTTATGAAATATGAAATTTCATGAAGTTAACTAACTGAGAGTACCAGGACAGAGCTTTGCTGTATCCTTTATAATGACTGTAAAACAGAAATTCATATCATCAATCAAATAATGAACTGACATCATTATATATAAAATTCTCACTTTCTCTTTATGCCTTTCATCAAAACAGTAAAAAGGAAGTCATCCAAATTCATCCTGAGGTATATGTATAACTTAAATCACATGATGTACAGTCAATAAAGGGTGGAGGGTCAGTATTAGGAGTCTGAGCACAATACAAGAGGATATGTAGCCATGTGAGAACCAAAATAGTCTGAGGAGGATCTGTAAGGGTGGCAAAGAAAGAAATATCATAATACAATAGTTAAAGAAAGTATGAACAGCACATACCTCTTGACTCAGGGCCAAATGCAGTATCTGAAGTGGTATTTGCTGCTGTTTTCACATTCTCATCACCACTTTCGTCAGAGTCACTGTCAGAGTTGCGTCCACCACCTTTCTTGGCTTTGCGTTCATGTGCTTGAAGAAGCATTAACACATCGTCTGCTCCATTGCCTGACTGAAGTTGGTTGTTATTGACTGAAGGTACTGTCTTAGTCTCATTCTGTGCAAAAAAAAAAAAAAAGAAATTATAGTCTACTTAATGAGCAAAAAAAAAAAAAAAGGACACTATACCAATTCTTAATATCAAAAATGGAGCATCCATGTAACCTGAGGCTACAGCATAAAGGCAATATAATAAATACATCACCTTCATAACAAATATAACACAATACTTGATTAAGCTCACATAAATGAAAGTAACGCTCAACGCATATCAAACTGAAAAAGTGAAAAGACTAATACTGGAGATGAAATATACCTTATATATGAACTTGGCACAAAGCACTGATGATTAATAGCACTTGAAAAAAAGGCCACATGACCTAAAATCTTGGCACTTCATCATCTCCACTGGGGCATACTTATGGTGTAAGTATAATGTTGCTATTGTGTACTATTCTTGCATCATGCTTATAAGATTGTGACTACATGCAGACAAATGCAGGGGTGATAATACAATGTCCCACATCCACTTAATAGTGGTGGGATACAAAAACATTTTGAAATTCTAAATATTGAGCAAAATTCGTGGGCCCAAAAAGCAGTTCATGAAGTTTCCATAAAAACCAGCATATTTTGTCAAGGTATATGAATGGCTTGAACAGTTATGTTTGTGACACCTAAAGTGTTCATATTTGAGTTTTATAAGAAAAGGAGCTAAAAAAAATTGTAAAGTGAGTTATAACTGAGCATGTACAAAAAGCCTTGATAAAGTATCAGGTGTATTCATATACAAGTTTTTAATATAATTTACCTACAATAAAAGCTGAGCAACAAGGTAGCCCTCCTTTCCCATCCCATGTACCATCTTTAAATTTACTGTGTAAAAGTAAAGAAAAAATCTATTGCGTTCACATAATATAAAAAAATTTCTCGATCATATCAGCAAAATGATGATTTCAGAAAAGAGAACCTCCATCCAAAGAGGTTAAACAAGTATATCTGAAAAAACTAGAAGAAATTAGTAATTTCACCAAGCTAACAGCAGGGTAACAGGTTCTATGATGTACTACTGCATTTGACATTTTGGACAAATTACCTGAGGGTTAATTGGCTCCGATGACGTAATATTTGTTGTGATAAGTGATGTGGCATCAGACAACCAGATAGGCTTCTCTTTTGCCTGTACTGTTTCCTCTCCAGTGCCATCAGCATTAATGTTGACATCAATAGAACCTTCAACCTGTAATGCGAAATGCTCTTCAGTCACTCTGCTTGTTTTCTATAGACAAATGAAGGCTGAATATATGACAAATTGTTCATTAAGATTATTGATTTATAAAAGAGAAATGTAAATTTTCTCTACCACAGTCTTTAGTCTAAATCTAACTGGATTCATCACAATATCCAGGAGAGTCTTACAAAAACCTATCTTTAAATATTCTCTTTTTAACTCTTCCAGCATTAACAGTTCTCCACTGTTTCATACACTTGCACCCACCTAAATTATATGTAATTCTCCCTTTATTTTATTAATTTCAGGCTCAGGTAAGTGGCTAAGCTAGCTTTATACTTGCACAAAAGTATTAGCAAAAAGAATATTGGCATACCTGAAATCCAGATTTCTTGGTAGCATCTCCAGACCAAGCCCGGGACGAATCATTTCCTTGGTTTGGTACTTTTATTGGCCGTATTTGTCTGGGGAAAAAAGTATGATGAAAAAGCTATCTATATGTCTATCAACCTCTCACCCAACCTACCTACCTTCAGTACATTGGATAAAGAGTTTTCAACATTTCAAACTAATGTATAGAATAATTTCATTCAAGAAGCCTATGCAGGAAAAGAAAGGAGATGCAAAATGAACAAGAAAAACAAGACGTGTTAGGGTTTGAAATCAAATGAGCTGCCCCGCCTTGCAGCATGAAACAATAAATTTACACCTACCCTGGCTTCTTAAGTTCACTAAAGTCTTTGGGTTGTGGTTCTGAGAACTTGGCAGCCAATTTTATGTTTTCAACCTGGAACAGAGCACAGTACAGTATTAGATGGCATCATCTGAATTACTGATGTACTCATAGTGCTATCAAAAATCTTAAATATCTATACTCAGTTTGCATTACAGTGGTGATAAGCTAACGATCAAATGCATGGTACTTTCAATGAAATATAAACAGAATTTACGGCACCTTATTTCTTTACCAAAATGTGCATTGAAAAGCTACTATCTATACCATAAAGTAAAATTTTTACATAACATGTATATATCTGTAATGGGTTAAGCTGATCAAGATAAACAACTTACTTCACGCAGAAGATTGAAGAGAGGCTCCATCTGCTCATTGAACCTCGTCAAAAGTAAACGAGTGTCATGGCGAGGCATTCCTGACATATCTTCTTGCACTTCTTGCTTACAAATGATGCATAATAACTGACCTGTCATCATGTCTAGTAACTGGTCAGCCTAACAAAATAAGAGATCAGTGTTAGTATGCTGGCAGAAAGGAGCATCTTAGTTTCAAATCAGTCCATGAAAGCTCCATCATGTGGTTGTAAACCATCTTTACATGTGAAAATGATATAAAGAAATCGAGACTATTTTGCCTAATCAAAGAAGATCACTGAGGAATTTATAAAATGGAAAAGTAACCCTAAATATAAAAAAAAAGATGATGTGACAGTGTATTTCTGCTAACTCTAACCTATAAGTGTCTCAAGTCATGAAGGAAATTAAGAAATGAACAGGATTGCAACAACCTACAATAACACACACATATGCTCAATCTTGGGTCAGGTAAATGGCTGATAAATCTTAGTCCAATCAACTGAACAAAAAATGAGCAGGACTACAATAACCTACAACAAAAATTGGATAAGCTCCAACTTTGGTCAGATAAAGAGCTAATTAACCTTAGTAAAATCCAATGCAAAATGATAAAGACAAGACAGGTAAAACAGATCAAGTTATCACTATAATGTATGAGGAACAGGCTACAAATTACAGTAATCCACACATTACAGGGACTTGATAGACTGTCATAATCCCCATCTTATCACCGGAACAACTAATTAACAGAAATGCAGACAAATCATCTGTTAGTTAACATCAAAACTGTATCTAAGAACATGGAATATGATCTACATCATATATCAGACCTTCTAAGCTGGGATATGCTTCATCAGTCCAATCACTTCAGTTGAAGAAACAGGTGATAAAAAAAAGATAAATTCTAAAAACAATTTTGTGTAAACTACTGGAAATGACTTTCCACCATCTAAAGAAACCTTACTCTAAAAGTGAAGTACAAACTTTAAAAGTAATAAAGAATGGTGTATGACACAAAATTGATGCGTCATAAATATTGAAGGGAACAAAACTGTTTTTCAAGTGTTTTGGATGAGTCAAGATAATAGTGGACACATGATTTAAACAAATGAATAACTGGACACCTGATTCAACTTTCAGGTTGGTAACATAGATATACTCCTTAAGAAAGAGCAATTACCCAATCTAACCAAAATAGATGCAAAAAATCTTGGTTACATACCTCAAGATCAGTATA
>JAUUDZ010442235.1:0-13074 GCA_032361705.1 Panulirus versicolor
GTATTTAGTTCAGCGCAAGTTTCTTTTCTCTTTCCTCACAGACAGGTAGGACACTTGCCTTTTTCTGCTTTAGTCACATGTTGTTGTTCAACATGTCAAACGGCATGTTAAGCGTATTTGTACACTTCCTCAGGGGGTTACGAGCGTGTCAGGCTAACAAACACATTAAACTTTGCACTAGGTGAGCTTAAAGGCTTATACGAATCAGAAAGGGCACCGGAGGTACACAGTGTGACTTTCCTCGATTAATGTTGCATCAAAATCTCGTCACTGGAGAGTGTTTACTTCTTCTTCTCGGTCTTTGATATACCAGATCTAATAATGGGCAACACGATGCAGCTATAGTCCCATCCAACCGCCAGGAAGACAACCTGATAACTCATCTCTCCCAGAGTTCTGAATACCAACTGATACGAAGGATTCAAGTCCACACTATGAATTTTAATGTCAGACTCAGACAGGTTTCAGAATGGTTTTTCATCACGTCTTACACAACAAGATCCTTTAGCCAGTATTTCCCAGGCGTTTGTGATCGCGACCCTAAATATAATATTTTCCCGGCCTATTGACCCAAATATACTTCGTTCGCTACACTATATTGTTCACGCTACGTTCACACGCACAGACACAACACACGTAAGAGGGTATTAATTACAAAAACTGGGGGAAAGCAAGAGACGTTCGTGGGAAATATGTGTGGCTATATGGTCTTGAACGGGGAAATGTTGCTATTTCCCCGTTCAAGTTCATCCATATTCTTGCCAATGACCAGATCTTCCCGTTCAAGGCTATGCGAACATTGCACTCGAGTATACGTTCTCTGTACAGGCACTGCTCCAAATCAATACGTCACCTTCACAGCTTTGATGAGTAAGATACAAGCAAAAACTTATTTTGTTTCAAAGAACTAAGACTCCACCTTCCCCAGTACGCTACTAAATCCTCGGGACGTAGCTGGCAACACCGGCACTGAGGAACGACCGTTAGGCTTCACCTTCACGTGAATGAATGACTTGGCCTACAAGTCATACACTGACTCAAACGCGTGTCAAATATAGTGCGTTCGGACCCACTTCACTTCTGTCACTATTTATGTAATTCAACGTAATCCTCTAGTTACGTAATGTAATTACGATTAAATTATTTCATGATTTTTGCCAGTTACATAATGTAATTATAATTGCAATATTTCATCATTTTTGCCAATCTCTATTTTCCTCTCAAGAGCTTACTTCGACCCTCGAGAACATCCCTGTGACCCAGCATTGGGGAACCGCTGATCCAGACTAACAAAAAAATCCATAAGGAATTCTTCAAAAAGAACCAGTTATGTATGTACATTAAAAGTGCAATCGACTCAAAATTTCTCTGTTGGCTCTCAAGACGTTTGAAATGATTAAAGAAAAAACGGACTTTTAAATTTTCTAGTAAGCTGATCGTGTATCATCGATTGTGGTCCTATGGTATATAGAATTACAGCTGCCTAAACTAAAACGGTCCATAGAAATTAAACTACACAAGTACATGAATACAAAAATGAAAAAATATTCATATACGTGATTATGAGGGAAGCTTTGCCTAACCCTACGTTACATGAATATAGAACATGTACTTCAGTGAGCTTATTAAGACACCCCTCTCGACTCAGATGGAATCCATTTCTCATCCCAGCTGTTATAAATGTACCAAAATTACACTAGTGACAAAGTCGTACGCATAACAGTGGCAACCACCGCTTTAAGACGGTCTGTACCAACAACATCAGCGACACCGACGACGAAAAGCATCACTGTCACCATCACCACCAGTGATATGGTCAAGAACATCACTACCACCAACATCACTGTCACCATCACCACCACTGATATGGTCAAGAACATCACTATCACCAACATCACTGGTGCCAACGAGAAAGCATCACCATCACCACCATCACCATCACCAACATGACCACGACTTGATATCACAAAAAATCACATTCACCAGCATTTCCATTGGTGGAAAAGACAAGCCTCATCCACCTAGTTCTCACTACCAACATTAATGCAACCAACAGCAGCGCCACACACCAACACAGTGAGCAGAAAACAAGCGGAATAAAGACTAAAGGAAAGAAAAGTCATACTAACCTAGGAAAAGAAAAATTCTTCTCAAATAGAATTGTTGAACAGTGGAGCAAGTTATTGCCAAACGTTGTTAATGCAAGGAAAAAAGTATATGAAATAAAAGAGAGGGAAAAACTATTACTACCTTTAGAAAAGGTTGGGCAAATATTTTTTTTCAGTTCCAGTTTTTACCAAGTGAAAATACACTGAAAAATATATATACCCTAACACGTTATATTCTATTCTCAGGTTAGAGAGACAGGCTTCCTCCAAAGACTCATTACCAGGGAATACATTAGCATGAATTAGCATAGACAGAGGTCAATAGCATTCATTTCCATTCTTCTCTGTAAAACTCCTTCCTTGTTTTACTTCAAAGCTGCATTGTATTTCTTCCATTTTTTAAACCCTTCCAGCTGTTTTTACCGGAGGGAATGGCAGGTCGGGGAAAGAGCTCCCTTACTGTTCTATCCTAAACTCATTTAGAAGACAAATGTAGTTAGTATTAGAATATAATTTTCCAGATAACCTCATTATAAGTTGAAAGAGCTTCTGTTGTTTATCTTCCCCGATGTGCAGCACTCCCGTTTAGTCGTGCAGTAGATCCCGCTCACAACAGCTATACACAAAGATGCTATCACCTAAAACGTTAGTACAACTAATCCTTAACTAACACCACCACCAACAACAACAACATTACTACAAACGCAGCAGTGATATCACCACAAACAACACTATACAACAGTATTACCATCCCCAACAACAATATAATACGACAACATTATCATTAATACCACCACCACCACAACAAATACAACAAACAGCAACACAGTCACCATCATAACCAACATTCATACAACAGCAGACCCGTTGCCACTGCCAGCAACGTAAGGTCCCTTGTAAACAATCTCATTCCACCACCTCCAGCACCAACACTGCCACTAACAACAATAGCATCACCACCCTAAACCACCACCAAGCTTACCACAATAGGCACACCACAGCTAACCACAGCTGCCACAACCACGAACTGCCACTCCGTCAGAGTCCTCAAACTACAGTCCACACCGCCACCACAAGTAGGCTACCACCACCACCAAAAGTAGGCTACTTGCAACTTCATCACCACCATCACCACAGGAGTCTACTAGCAACTTCACCACCACTACCAACCACCAACAGTAGGCTCCCAGCGCCTTCACCACCACCACATTTATTCCAGGCAGGCAGGCAGGCAGACAAGCTGGCAGGAAGGCCGGCTGGCAGGTAGGCAGGCAGGCGGGTTGGCATAAAGGCAGGCTGGCAAGTAGGCAGGATGGCAGGCAGGCAGGCAGGTAGGCAGGCAGGCTGGCAGGCTGGCAGCCAGGCAGCCAGGCTGGCAGGCAGGCAGGAAGGCAGGAGGCAGGCAGGCAGGCAGGCAGGCAGGAGGCAGGCAGGCTAGCGGGCGGGCAGGCAGGCAGGCTGGCAGGAAGGCAGGCAGGCTGGCAGGAAGGCAGGCAGGTTGGCAGGCAGGCAGGAAGGCAGGCAGGTTGGCAAGCAGGCAGGCAGGCAGGCAGGTAGGCAGGCAGGCAGGCAGGCTTCGCCACCGCCAGCGCCTCCTCACACTGCCTCTGGGGCCAGGATACATATGACGTTGTTTCAGCTTCAGCGGCTCAAAGGACTGGACTTGGGTAGAGTAATGGTCAGGCCTTTGTACCGTGACCGGCCTGTTATCTCTGTTATCTAGGTTGCATACACTGTGTGGTCTGTGGAACGACTTTCACGATGTCACTCGCCTTCCATAGTTTGTAGATCTACATCACAACAGGCCTGAGTACATAACATTGTCAGAACGATGTGTTATCGTTGGTCGATGATCTCTCTCTCTCTCTCTCTCTCTCTCTCTCTCTCTCTCTCTCTCTGGCAGATGGTAAGTGGTAGGTAACCACCGACCAGGAGGGTACTCTCGTTTGTGTTTCAGGATGGTTAGCGACGACACCACAGGGAGCTCGCATTGCAGCGCCCATCAAGATCCCTTTCAAGAACCAACCATCCCTGACTCTAGCTATCTTATCTCTCTGCCTCACATTAACATCGGTTTCTCATATTCTGTTTAAAAGCACGTTCTCTCCGTCTCCCGCACAACACTCGAGGATACGTAACTTAAACGAATCAGTATTCTTAACTAAATTTCCCTGTGATTTAACTCTATGTGTTAGCCTTGAGCTTTGAGGGCCCTAAATGAAATACAGAGGTCAATGAAAGGAAAAAACAAGAGACAAGGGAAAGTATTTACGAAGTTTGAAGGAAGTAAGAAAGAGAAAGCTGTCTTTTAAAATGTGCCCTTTATTGGAAAAGACATGAGAGAGTAGAAAGTTCCAAAGCTTCGAGGTGTAGGGAAAGAAACAGTTATCAAAACGGCCCACCCCTCGAAATAGGAATAGTGAACCAACATTGCGGCGTAAGGCAAGTGGGTCAAGTTTTAAAGCTGTCCTGGGAGCGATTATGAGTCGGACCGCTTTCGACACATCTCTGCTTAAGTAAGAATGCAGAGCTAGAGCCACTTCAGATGTGAGAGCAGTACTCCATACAAGGAAGGATTAATTTTTCATATAAACGGAGCAAATGTTTGGAAAATAAGAAATTTCAGCTTCTAAACAGGACCCTAGTCTCTTAAAGGTAGACTTAGCTATTTCCGCAGCGGGGGTTTCCAATACAGAGTTGATGTTACATTAAAATCATGTATGTTCGCTTAGTTAAAAGGGTGAATTACAGAACCATCAAAAGAGAGAGGAAAGTTGGGAGGAATTTTCGATAGAGATGGGTAGAAACTGATATTGGAGGCATTAAACTTAACCAGGTTTCGTATACCCTACGGAAATATCCTGTCGAAGTTTGAGCTTATTATGGAAGCTCTGTCGAGACGAGATGGAGATCGAATGAGAGAAGGAGTGGAACTGAAGGATGTGGAGGAATGCAGTGTTGAGTCATCAGCGTATGAGTGCATTTGGTTATTTGTAGAAGAATGGAAATCATTGATAAAAAGGACAAAAACTGTAGGAGACAGGACAGAGCCTTGAGGGACATCGCTGTTGATGAATAAAGGAGGAAAGTCTTATCCAATAACAACCAGGGTGATACACCGGCCAGAGAGGAAGCTAAATATGACGAAGCAAAGTTCGGGAGGGATGCCAAAAGAGGGAAGCTTAGAGATGAGATCCCGAGGCCACATCCTGTCAAAAGCCTTGGATAGATCAAGGGCAATTACATAGGATTCCCAAAAATCTTTTAGGGTTGATGACTAGACATTAGTAAGATAGACAAGAATATCACCAGTTGGTATCGCCTTACGGAAACCAGATTGGTCATCAGACAGAAGGCTGTGAGTTTCAGAATGTGTGAGGATACGGGAGTTAAGGAGGGGCTCCTTTCCTTTATGACATCATTTATCAAGCCATTCCTTCCTCTTTCTTACCGTTTTTCTTAGATTTGAGGCCTAAGGTACCCATGCTTCTACTCCTTCACTGTAAATGTCACAGAACCTCTCTGAACAAACCTCTGGTTCTTTGCTACTGAATTTCATTTCCCGATCTACGTTACCATAGAAATTATTGAGGTTTGTGTAGTTTCCACGATTATGTCTACTTTTTATTTCCTGCCTCACCTCTACTCTTTTAACGTCCTCTTTTACCACAAATTCAAACTTGAGTATTACATGTCATTTCTTCCAAGTGTGTGTGTGTGTGTGTGTGTGTGTGTGTGTTCAAGTCCAAGCTGCAAAGTGTGTTGGATATGTTTTCCCTTTTCAATATAATTAGATCAGCCAAGGTTAATTCTGGCAATTCATCACTTTAACGAGAGAGAAAAGTCATTATAATTAGTTTTCATATATAGCGTAAAAACAGAATAGTTATTGACCGCAAAATTTGCAAAAAGAAAGAAAAAATTCACCTCTTCTCGCGAATGAAACTTTGTAATCTATATTCCTTCTTATCTCAATTTCAGTTTTCTCGCTTTGACTTGAGAATGACCATCATATTTACACTGCTGCAAAGCTACTGAATTCCTTATGTGTACTATAATAATCATGCAAACATGCAAAAATATCTAAATAAAGGCATACATACATATATACGTGCACATACACTCAAACAAAGAAGCATAAATGTAAAAAAGCGTATATACGTACACATACCTAAGATGGTACCCAACTTGCGGGAGCTGAGTTGCAAGGAGAGGGTTCGTGGCTATAAATAAGCTCACACTGGAAGAGAAAAGAATAAAGGGAGACAGGGATTATAACTTTCAAGTTTCTGAATCACGTTGACGGCGTCGAGACCGAACAGTGTTTAAAATCAGCACAAGAAAGTTCAACGAAATTTCATGGCAAGAGAATATATATATAAAAAAAAAAAGCATGTCTGAAAAGATGAGAAGAAATACACCTATACTAATAAAGTAGATCTGAAGAAAGTGTGATTGTAAAAAAGAAAATAGACATAGAGTCCCATGAATTTAAAGCTGCGTGTCCTCATTATAGAAACTGGTAGTTAGACAAAATACGAAGGTATGAATATGTATGTCATACTGAGATTTGTGATTTTGGGGTGTACGTTTTCTTTCGAACAGTTTTAAAGAATAAGACAGCGTATTTGCTGTTTGTTATTTTCCATCGTAATCTTAGAAAAAGAATTACACAAAATTGTAAGCAATAAAATATGCTGTCTTATTCATTACACAATGCAAATATACCTGAAGACACGGAAACATATTTGCATACACGTGATGGAACACTTTCGTGTGTCTTCAATCCGCTTTAAGACAATGAGGGATCAACATCACCACCGTGTTAAGGTTCTTCCACTCCATCCCTCGACTGGCAGCAGAGCACAGCCACTCTCCCCGGCGATGGTTCTCTGATGATAGAGTTCTCATCACCTACCGCAAGACTCAGAAAAGACGAGAAGGGAGACACAGGGAAGGGAAAGGAAGGAAGTGTCCAAGGACGATAACGGGTAAAGATTTCTCCAGATGTCATAGTGTTCCTAACGTCGAGACACTTCTTGACAGCCATCGTCCAGAGACCATGCACCTTTGGTGCCCCAGACTAAGCTGTAGGAAATGTCGAGAAGATGGACTCATAAAGCATTTAATGTGGCTAAACAATAGACAAGAGAGAGAGAGAGAGAGAGAGAGAGAGAGAGAGAGAGAGAGTCCTGAGGTGACAGGACGTAGTAAGGAAGCCATAACCAGCCACAAGGTGCTTCAAGCTGCAGTCAACAAGATGATCTCGTGGGTGACTTCCCCCGTGCTGAAGACAAAGTGCTCGCTGGCTCTGGATGATTCACTGTGATCCTTCGTTGTGGAATAAAAGAATTTGTGGAGGAAAATAAATGCGTGTGTCACTCCCGTGATAAAGAAAAGAAAAGACGGTATACATGGGTGAAATGTTGATGGAGACCACAACCTTTTCTTTCACTCCCGAAGGTAGAGTCAATACTAATGCTTCACACCAAAATGATATCTATTATCATTCTTGAATGAAACCGAATAACGTATATGTCGTATCAGGATGAGATTGGGATGAAAATTTACAAAACATTAAAAGACGAACAGAACAACAGTGAAAAATGAAAAAGTACAAAGGTAAAAGTAGTATAGATGATAACCTTACTATTCCTTCTCGGAATTATTGCAAAGGAAAAATGACGTTATGAAATGCCGCTGGAGATGAGAGGGAGGTCACTAGCAGAGGAGCGGTAGTGCGAGTGTTGAGGGTAAAGGAAGGGATATGACAATTATAGGAGAGGAAATGGGCATCATAGAAATAGGAGGAATAAAGGAACTAAGGAAGGGTAAAGCACTAACAGAAGCTAGGCTAATAAAACTTCAAGCATCAGATGGTAGGAGGCAAATCAATGGTGTGGCGCAGCTTAGTGAGAGGGTCAGTATTTGGACGGATAATTAAGACACTGGACACTGTAAGTAACGTTGGCTGAGACACTGGTGTTACATAGTGGCTATTCCTTCATTTTCCTGGAGGCCTCTAGATATGCTCTGTGAATGCCTGAAAATTCTATTTTCGTATCAGTTTGTAATTTTCACCGATAAATACGATGATGTATACTCGTCTGCAGTACTATTCCCAGGAGCATGAGCATTTTACATTTATCCATAAAGAATTCTCACTATGCCGGTGGACAAGTTGGTAAAACGATTAAGTTACTTAAAGGAGGATTAATGAAATCACGTGAAATGTTTCATCAAGTTCTGGGGGCTCTGAGGCTCTTATAGAAACTTAATGTTGGAGAAAATAAGAGAGAGAAAAGAGAGACGGAACTGGGAAAACCTGCCACTGACAGATACAGAGAATACTACCTATCAGAATACGCAGTGCAAAACTAATCATTTGGCTTCATTTCTGGTACAGACAGTGCAACAGTGATCAAGATAGATGACAGAGTATGAGCATGAGTGCACTGACATAAGGGATTATGAAAACTTACCGAAGAAAACAGAGAACAGAAGAAAAATTTCAAAAATAGTCGACGATTGAGAATTTGATAACAATAGCAGCGTGATATCACCACTGACAGTAGAGGGTAAGAAGATTTGCCAACGAAGGAGGAGGATAGAGAAGAACAAAGAGTGGAGATGGAGTTATCAGTAAAGAGATGGATAGAAGAAATAAAAAGAGGGGGTGATAGAGTGAGAAGGGAGAGGAGGACTTACGTGAGCAGAATGGAAAGGAAACATTGCCAACTAGGAAGGGCAGAGGGACGAACAAAATACATTATAGGGGAAATTAATGGCTGATATGAGAGGAAGGGAAGAACACGTAACTCACAAGCAAATAGGGTGGAGGCTTCTTGAAAAATGAAAAATAAAAAGATATGAGATGGAGGAGGGTGTTGCTTACGAGAGTAGGGTTTTCAGTGGGAGGGGAAGTTAACTGTGGTGACAGGCGGAGGAGAAAAGGGAAAAAATATCCAGCAGGAAGTTAATGAAGGTGGTGACGGTGATATGCCGCAGTATCGAAAAAGAAAACGAAGATAATTATCTGGTGTGTTAGGTCTGCACCTGAGGAGGGAGGGAAGATAGATCTCTCGTGCGGGAGTGGGAGGGAGGGAGGGAGGGGCGGAGAGGAGATGGAGCAACTTGGTGCTGCGGATAACACATGAGGGCAATAGAGATAATTAATGGTCCGGTAAGTCACCCGGCGGAAAGACCAGAAACTGTCTGGAGTGATGAACGAACTTTACTCTCGATTCTCAAAGCTCCCTAAGTTGGCAAGAAGAAATTAGATGCATTTTCTTCTTCCCAGTAATATGAAACTTTATATGAAGGGAAATGTTCTTCCATAGCTTGCTTTAATTTCATACCATTAACGGCGTTTGTTTGTCTAAATGCACTAAATAAAATACAAAATGGTATCATTAACTACAGTAGAACACTAACATACGTAGAACAGCAACACCATACCTAGCAGCTCTTAAGTTGTTCAAAAATATCAACATCGGAGAGCGTTACTTGGTATGACACACACACACACACACACACACACACACACACACCCACACACGGGCCAGCTCGGGGGTCGTATTCATACCTCTACGGGACGCTTCTAAACAAAGAGCCTCGTAAAGTATGGGTACCGAAGAAATTGTCTAACCTTACCGAAATGCAACAGCTGAGGAGAGTCTGTGGTATGGGAAGCTGAAGGAGGCGAGCGGCTTAACCAAGTAGATTCCCTCCTTTTCCTGAGTCAGTTACACCTCCGGTGATGAGGCAGATCAGCTTAGTGATTACGCCACAATATGCCGTAAGCTTTTCCACCTTGACAACACCTGCCTCCCGACTTACCCTCGACAGGACCAACATCCTCTCAACTTACGTAAGTCGCCGGAGAGTTACAGCACCTCTCCCAGCTTACCCTCGACAGGACCAACGCCATTTGAGTTAATGCAAATACCGGAAATTACCGGATAGTTACGGAGGATAAAGTTCTATGTTACAGCTGTTGACTTAACTATGGACCTCTTTTCACAAAGATTTCTCCCCTGAGTTGGTCAAGCCCCTCTGCTACATGATCAGAGCCTTCCTTTAATCATTTATCTTGCTCCAGTGACTGGAATACTTCATTTGTCTCTCAGGTAACCGAAGTCAGTAAGCCTACAGTATGTCAGTGAGTTGGCATCCAATGTCATCACTCAGATCCCTGGCTTTGAAAGGTTGGGCTTACATAGGCAATGCAATTTCATAAACCCTCAGCAGTAAGACCCCCTGCTACCCACTGTCCCGTGGGTTTCCGAGATTAAACTTATCGAAGCTTAGGAAGACGCAAGGCCTTTGTGGCTATTACTACCTTGACTTCACCAAAGTTATCGACCTAGTCTTACATATTATAATCATTAACAGAGCTGTGAACACTGCTGTTATCATGTTATCTTACCCGTGGCCTGCATACTTCCTCAGTTAGCGCCATCAGTCTACAGGGCTCCAAGGGGGTTATCTCTACCTTCCAGTCCCTAATTTGTGGCGTCCACAAAAAAAGTGACCATTGTGTTGCCCTTCCCCTCACAGACGCACCTGCTGGTGGAAGTATGACCACTCCACTACGGTCGTCAGCGTTTACAACAGGTCTTCCTTTTGCAGAGCACTCCAGGAAATCCCGAGGCAGACTCCAGATCTGGACCACTGCCAACAACGTCACTATCAACCAAATCAAGGACATGGTTATGCGCATCATTCCCGAGCCCAACCCCGTTCTTCTCTCTAGTGCCTCGCCCGGACCAAGCCGCATTCAAAGCGTTCACTCAACTAAGCCTTTCGGTGTCACTTTGGACGATGAATGAAGCTGGAAGGAACACGTCAGCAAGCAGCACCATCAACAAATCCTCCAGCCATCGTCCTCGCTTTATCCGGAGAGCCAAGACATTTGGATTCCCTGCACTTGAACTCAAGAACGTCGACACAACTTATATTTTCCCCAAACTCACTTTTCCCTACCCGGCTTGGTCATCCTCCCTGTCCACTCCACACCAAGGGCTTCTTGAGAAGGCGTTGAAAAGGGGAAGCTTAGATCATCCTCGGTTCATTATACATCAAAAGGAGTTCAATACACCAGTCTTCCCAACTCACTTTACCCTTCACCTGGATCCCATACAACAGATCAGAAACAAGTTTATGCGCCATACTAGCCACTGTTACTTCCTGCCATCAGATGTCCTTTGTCCACGAGATGTAGCTCGGCATCATAACTACATCGAGCCCAGCCGAACTCGTACAAACCGCTAAAACAACCTCATCCCAACCAGTGCACATATTAGTCTAATGGAGCAATGGCGTGGCCGTCTGTATCATCTATGTGAACGAAATCTATTACTCCAACTTGGTAGAAATGTTTGGTATGATAACTCGAGAGCATAATCCGAATGTTTTTCTGGTGCAGTACTTTCCCGAAAACAATACTGTTATAGTCTATCTATAATGGACGACTAACCGTGGTGACCTGTGCAGTACATGAAGACCAGACGGGCCACCAACGCCAGTGACCGAACAGGCCACCGCAGAGCGAGGTTTAAGGGAGGGGTGGGCCGTGCAGGAAGTGAGGGTCTTGAAAGGTTTTAGGGAGGGTATTGCCGCACAGGGAGTGAGGGTCAAGACCAGAAAACCTCAAACCCATCCACCTACGACACAGCCTACCCTAGTAACCTACAACACAAACAAAAGCAGAGATAAAGGCAAAAGCAAGCAGAAAATATCTTCGCCAAAGTAATCGAAATAATTCAGCATAACGTGTAACACTGGACAAATGGGCCCCTCGATCTTATAAACACACATGATGGAAAACACAGCCGTTAGTCCGACACATAGCGGCAGTCTAAAACCATACACTAGTCAAATCCCAGGTTACACAACCTACCAACTCCACCGCAGTAGCCTATTACACTTGCAGTGGTCATAGCCGTCAAGAGATGCCTACTTCAAAAATATTTTGATGATTTTCTGTTGTTTGATACCTTATCAGTGAACACAATAGTTTCAATGGACCCAGTTAATACTGCAACAACATATAATCACCCATGACGGGGATGTCTTGTGCTGTGTGATTAATACAAGGTCTTAGGATACCGGAACCCGCTGACATCACTGGTGACTTTGACGCAAGACAATAACAATCTTGGTCAGCCTACTACAAACACTGCACGCAGGAACATATTGAAACTAATAAAATATTTCAGTGTTCAACCCCTGGAATCAAACTTAACCCTGACCACGCCGGAAATGATATACGGAAATGGAAAACCCACCACAATATCCACGCCAGACAAGGTGACCTTACATGCAGCGATCATATTCCAATGATTCACACCAGATCAACATCCCCAATTCTTATTCCTAATACTCAGCGGCTGGATAACCACAGAGCTAACTGGGACCTGTTTAGCGAAATATTAAGCAAAGATTTCCCGAATACCGACCGTGAAGGGGAGACAACTGATTAAACAGACAAGACTCTATTTCATTAATGGCAATTGACGTACAGTCAAATCAGTTCTTCTGATGTGCGTGAGTATGCTCTAAGCAAACAGATCTGGTAACACTGCAATGGAGAAGTGTGTATCTAAACAATAAACGAAACCTGTTGTCGTACGGTGCAAAAAGAACGCGATGAAATTTTGACACATTCAAGGATAAAAAGAGATGTTAATCATGTTATAATAGAAGAATATCTTCTGTAAGGATTATAAATACAGTAGTTAAGAACAGTGGAACATAACCACGATAATGTGAGGCTTGGTGTCGCAAACACGTGTAAATGGCGGATTGAGATAGACATTGACAACAGTTTCTATATCATTGTAATCATTGTTGTCGCTGCAGATATGATTTTTGTCTTATTACGTTGAGGGAGGGAAGGAGGATGGGGGGATTGTGGATGGGTTGGGGGGGGGGGGGGGGCGGATTGGCGAAGTAGGAGGAAGGG
>JAUUDZ010442245.1:0-13074 GCA_032361705.1 Panulirus versicolor
CTGTACACCACACACGTCTCCCTCTGTACACCACACACGTCTCCCTCTGTACACCACACACGTCTCCCTCTGTACACAAGACCGTTCCAATACGCTTCTTTCTTTCTTTCTTGCCGTTTCCTTCAGCAGCGAGGCACCAGACGACTGTGTGTCAGAGAAAAAAAAAAAAGTCCTCACGTGGCTCCTTCATCTGTCCAGTTCCTTCATCTGTTCCTTCTGTTGAAAAGTTACACAACAATGGCGGAGGCTTTACAGATTTCTGCTCACACTTCCTAGCGGTCTTTTACGTCATATAGGAGAAATGTGGGTAGTATTCTTTCTCCTCTATCTCAGTCTATGACATCTCCTGTCTAGACTCCCTCCAGTTTGTGCTCCATCCATTCTATGCCATCCCCCATCTCTGTCATTCCTCCAGTTTATGCCACTCCCAGCGTATGCTTCCCTAGTCTATACTACGCCCAGTCTATGCTTCCTCAGTCTATGGTATCTCCAGTTTGTGCTCCCCAGTCTGTGCGATACCCGGTCTATGCTGGTGTGTGCTCTCTTCTCTTCATGTATTAAGTTCATGTAAGCCATGGACGGTAATATTTACTAGCGAGTGAGTGAGTGAATATCCCTCTACAATGATACTATGGGTTGCGAGACCTGTTTCCCTTCTGTTCTCAGATCTGGAACAACTAATCAAACAGCTACTCGCGTTCCCGGGAGTCATGACCCAAATAGTAACTGCTGGATCTGTCAAGTCTGTTGGGTGCCCTATTGCACTCTTGTACGTGTTTCCTCCTTACCGCATATTTTCATCGCATATCTTCCTATAAAGGCAAGTATTCCACTTTAGGATATCTCAGTCAGTCAACTTGTGAAAATTCTTTTTCGACTCGATTAGACGATGAAAGTTTTTTCTTCAAATGATCTTTCCTTCTGTGGAAGAAGCAGAGCAGCCACTGCTCTGGGTTCTCCACGCCCCAAATCTTTCTTTCTCATTCTGGGTTTGATCGACCTTCTGAGATTATGATGATGACAACCTGGGTGTATGAGCACATAACCCTCCAACTGTCTGTCACTCAAGACTTCATTCCAAGTGGAAATCGTTATAACTTTACAGTTTACGACAAACATCACTACATCACATGAAGTGGCAACCTTTTGTTTTGCGGTGGTCGAACGTTGTAGTCTTAAAACGAGAATGTTTCTCACAACATTCCAATATATTTCCTCCAATAGATTTAGCTCTCCCTTACGTATTAGCCTCCTATACATTCAATAATCACAAGACCCCAAAGAACACTTCTAATTCTGGAGATGAGTAAGACATGTGAACAAACTGTAACCCTCATTGTTCGTTTCGTAAGGAATGATCTTCCACTCCTTCGTCCAGCAGCTTTGAATTCTTTTATTAAAAGAACATTGACTCCTCGGGTCAGCTCGCCGTTTCTCAAGCACATTGGATCCTACGTTCTACTTCCTCATCATCACCATCATGGTGTCTGTAGGGCGACATCGACCGACGCCATTCTCCTCCTTCTGGCTTATATCTGGATTTTTCTCTCCAAAACTCTAGGGAATCACGAGATGCAGAGTTTCCAAAGTTTATGATACGTTCTGGACTTTGTAAAATCTGATTTCCAGACGTCTATGTTTGCCTCTCCCCATCGTTGTATAAACCTATACAAGTCTTTTTTCGGATCGATTCCTTACTATAATGTATTGGTATTCTGTATCAATTGTATATATATATATATATATATATATATATATATACATATTGATAGATTTTACTTCCTTCAACGTTCCATATATACGTCCGTAATTTCTAGTCTTGTTATAGCCGTCTTTTGAACAAATTACTTGGTTTAGAAATGTATACCATCTCCAAGAGAGTTATACATAATCGTCAAATCATCAATTGTCTCATTTCTCTCTCTCTCTCTCTCTCTCTCTCTCTCTCTCTCTCTCTCTTGGGTGGTTCTATCATCTAAAGATGTCCTTTGCATCAGCGAAAACTCTAACTCTCCTCAAAAACCCCACATCACCAAAATTCCTCAATTCACAAAAATACAAGTATATTCAGGTGTCGAGAATACGTCTCTTCAGATCACCTACTTCCACTGTACTTAAGACTCCTCCTTCCCCTATCCTCCTCGAACAGTTCATTCACGAGCAGCTCTCGTTATCAATTCCATCTTTCTCACGTCTGAGGTTAATACTCTTTTTTTCCTCCTCTATGTTTTACTTCTTCGGTCATGAACCAGTGAGCAGCACGGCTGTGTTACGTGGGTGTTGGTTACGTGACACCCGGATAGGGTTGTTGTGTGGGCATCAGATAGCCTGGTAGTCATAATGTCTAAATGCTTTTCTACGACAGTTAGATTATGGAACTTTCATTTCTTATTTCCTTTCACTACCTACCCTGTCTCTCTTCTAACCGACACTTTCGTTGTTGTTTGAAAAACAGTAAATCTTTTTTTTTCCATCAGCAAAACGTCAGGTATGAATACAAGTGTACTTTACGTATTGTTATCAGATGAAAACATCACTTGTTAGTGTTGTTGCTGCCGTCACCATTACTGCAGATGATAATGTTACATAAAAAATTCATCTGAGTCAGTTACCTATTACAATGTTGTCATTATATGATATATGAAGTAGCACCACAAGATGACAGTGTTATCTCTGTTCCAATATATACTTAGTGTTATCTCTGTTCCAATACATACTTAGTGTTATCTCTGTTCCAATACATAATGAATTCACATCTAAAACTCACAATGATGCCAAATCAAGCAAAAAACGTTTTGTCACTATGCATGAGATAATGTGACCACTACTTCCAGACTTATAACACATTCCTGGTTACAAAAGACGTAACGTTGACATCACCAGCGTAAAAGAACAAAAACGAAACATAAAAAGAATTTTGTTGTCACCTACAACACACAGGAGGAAAGTCTCTGGTCTTCTGGCTTTCATGGCGATTGCCCGCCTGACAGCAGGGATTGTCTGGCTCTCTGGTAACAGCTCACAAGAAGAGCGTGGAAGTCAACCTTGTTGACTACTTTGACAAGTTGTATCGTAAACGTCTATGCCAAGCTAAGCGGCTCAACATGGCCAGGCCCCTGAATGGAAACGAAGATTGAAGTATATATCAAAGATCCTTATACCTCTGTGATCTTGGCGACATATTGCGGTATGTGCACATCTGTGTGCGAGTCTCTACGTCTTTTTGTGGATTTCATCTATGATGACTTATATCAGCTTCATGTTCGTTGATCCTGTTGACGATACCTAGACTCGATCCCCATAGTACATAACCGGACATCCAGTAACCGAACATCCAGTGCATGATAAACCGCATGATATGCGTGTGTGTGTGTGTACATAACCGAACATCCAGTGCATGATAAACCGCATGATATACTTGTTGAGCGTGTGTGTGTGTGTGTGTGTGTGTGTACATCACTCTGGTAACCTGCAGACAGCGTTGCACAAACGTACAGGCACACTCACCTATAGATAGGTGTGGTGAGTCCCTCCTTGAACCAGAGGACGAGGTAGACTGTGTCGCCGGCCTGGACCGACATGTTGCATGGGAGCCGGGCTGCTTGGCCTGACACTCCCTCCACCTCCTCTATCACGTCTGTGGACGAAGAACAATAATGTTATGGCCAGAGACATACCACAATATTCTACATACCTTGTTATGTAAGACACACACACACACACACACCAGTAACTTAATGATGGATTCGTCTGATAATTACCTGTAGTAACGGATATCACCTTGTTAACAAATGAGGTGAAATACTTTTTGTTTAACAGAACAGTTAATATATGGACCGATTTACCCACTTGCCTTCATCCATTCCTTGCGCCATCCCGCCCCACAGAAAACATATGTATATACATATGTGTGTGTGTGTGTTTACAACGACACGAACACGAACTGACTGACTGGGACAACAAGTTCCAAAGGTCGGCCCAGCTTAACAAGGGTCTTCATCACTCAAGCAGCTCTTCCTCTGAAGTGAATCCTCGGGCAAGACGAACTTCCTCTTTCAAAACCAGGAAGACGAAAACAAAAGCGGGTCTCGACTGGTCAGTCAGGGAGAAAGGAAAGATTATTTATGCTTTCTGATCGCCACACAACCTGCCAGGACCAACTCAAAATTCTGGATGTTGTCATTTTCATGGCGTCATTCCCAGGCACGTTAGCACCAGTAACTACCAAGAAAACGGACGACAAGTGGACATGAAAAACGGGTGACAAGTGGACATGAAAAACGGGTGACAAGTGGACATGAAAACGGGTGACAAGGGGACAAGCAAGTTGTTCCAGCTCAGACATGTACGAGTGATAATGTTGTTCCAGCTCACAGGTGGAAAGGACTACACACGAGTGACATCGTCAGTGTTATAACAACATCACTTCAAGTTGTCCTCCACACTACACGTATACCTCTACATGAGGATCCGTGTCTATTGTTGTTATTGTCATTGCTGTTGTTGTACTTGTTTTGGCATTCTTAATAAATCGAGATCACTTTCATCTCTGTTTCGTAGCTGATTGGTTGACACATTAATCTGGTCGAGTCTACATTAAATATTTATTTGGACAAGATTTTGGAGAAGAATGTAGATTTGTCATCAGTAATTAATATGGAAGGTATACTTGTTCCTCGCGCGAAAAGAAAGTCAGGATAAGTGTTACTAGTCACTGGACTTAACTAACTTGGCTTCATCTGTCGACAACATTAAACAAATCTACGACTGAACAGCATAGCTACAACATATCTCATCAGTGATATTATTTTACAGCAGTAGTGGGCCAACACAGCAGCCATTCTAAGGACAAAGTGTTAATATAATTAAAAGTTTTATGGGCCTGAAAGAATTCTGGAGGAAAAAAAAAATGAAAAATGATTATGTTTCCTTGCCAGACTGGCTATGTAAATGCAACACGGTAAATGCAACACGGTAAATGCAACACAATCGTTAATGCAAGTGATGCCAGATTCACTCATTCAACAGTAACAGTTCAAAGGAGTTGACAGCCCTATGACCATATGCCATACCAAGATCGGAGATTACCCTTCACTTATGATCCCCAATCATCCTACAGGAATGAAGGAGAACCTATGTACAGAACAACCAGGGTTAGACCAAGAGCTCAACGGGGAACAACGATTCATATTCATGATTCAAGCTTCATATATGGGGACTCAACCCATCATTCTACCAAGCTGTACCCTGTGTGTGTAAGTGGCGATATATATATATATATATATATATAATCTGTACATGAGGACCATGACGTGCGTGTGTGTGAGCTGTAGAGCTATGTGACTGAGAGACTGGTGTCCCCGCAGGTCTACGAAGAGAAGGAGCGGACGTGGGAGCGAGAGCTGAAGAAGATCCGGGACATGTACGACTCCCGCCTCAAGGGAGCCCAACAGAAGGCCCTCAAGATGGAACAGTCACTCACCACGCAGACCTACCAGGTACAGAGGCCGAGGTGTTATCATTATCTGAGGGTTGGCGTGGGGGAGGATGAGAGTACGAGGTGGTGGTGGGGAATTGTAGATGACAATGCAACTGATAAGAGAGGAATGATGAAGAAAGTAGAGTGCTACAGGGGAGGATTTGAGTGAGTGCTTTGACTTCGATGCATGGGATCGAATCTTGGTTCAAGGGCATCTGAACACAAGAATTGGTAATTTAACAGTTAAGGAGGTATGAGGTACGTGGCGTAAATGAAAATGGGGAATTTTGTTGCGTGTTGGGAAAAAGGGATTGGTGATTGGGAATACTTGGTTTGAATAACGCAGATACATAAATTTACTTGGATGAACTTGGGTTACGAGTCAACTGGCATTAATAGATTGTGATAATTGACATCCAACAACCTCTCCTACGCAGGTAGGAGAGGTTGTTGGATGTCAACGTGCTGAGAGAGAGAGTCGGTGGGAAGCATTGTCAATTTATGATGGAGGTGAATTCGAGTCTGTTGTGGTTTTAGGAGAAGACCGGCATGTGTAGGAAAAGAGTGGGAAGAGTGATGAAAGTGTGTCAGCAGGAAAAAGGAGACGTGTTCAGAATAACCAAGAGAGAATGATGGAAGATTGACATAGGATGAGAGTAAATGAACATGAGGGGTGGGAAGGGAGTGGAAATCACATCGAGAAGCAGTGCTTTATGTGTATGTGGATGATGCGTATGACAAGCAGAAGGTGGGATGGGCATACGGAAAGCGAGTGGTAAGTAAAGTTAATTTGCTAGGGAAAAAGCGACGTTACTTACAGGGAAGGAGTGCCGAATGTCCGGGAGGTGTACGAGACGAAGTGGCTGAAAAAAAAAAAAAAAGCAAATGAGAAATGGAATGAACTTTAAAAAGAAAATATTTTGTAAGGAAAACATGTGTTTGGAAATAAACTCTCCTCCCTCTCATGTCTTCCCTAATAACTGTGAGCTGGCACATTTTATCCGACAGGGTTCTCGCTCCCCCCCCCCCCCCCAGAAAAAAAATCATGAATACTTTCCCTTTTGTATTCTTTTTTTTCCTTTTGATTAATCTCTCTATATTTCACTTTAGGCCCGGCCTTGATGTGGACTGAGGTCCGTGACTGGAACCTCCAACGTAAAAAGAGAGACAGACAGAGAGGGAGACATTTGTGTGCAAATGAGATCATTTTCTTTTTTTTGTTTGTTCCTGGTGCTACCTCGTTAAGGCGGGGGGGGGGAAAAAAACAGGTAAAAAAAAAAGACATAGAAAAAATCAACATCGTGAACGAGTACAAATATGTCTCCCTCCGCACTGTACCTCACCATCACCTTCAAACTCATCTTCACTACGCCCTCATCTTCATTGCACCCCATCGTTTTCAGTACACCCTCGTCTTCCGTAGACCCTCATCTTCACCACACTCTACACCACTGGCCTCTTTGACCTGACCCTCTCGGGTCCGGTCAGACTCATCACCCTTTTTAGATTACCAAGAGAAGAAAAAAGCATTTTACCATCAGCATGCATGGGGGCCTAGCGATTACCTTATGAAGAGCTCAGCAGATGAATGTATCATCATTGTGAGAAATAACCTTTTTTTGATATCTTGCTGCATATTTTCAGGCGTTTGATATCGGTAAGGCGCGACGCCTACCCTCAAGCCCCCATTTTAGCATACCCCCAGTGCTACACATCTGGCGTAGATGTATAGAATGTGTGCCCGTCGTATACAGAACCCTTATCAAAGTCTCGATCAAGAAATATAGCGTTTTTTCTTTTCAAAGACGAGAACTTAAGTAGAAGAGGCATTTGATAGGCCTAAAATACCAAATGATCACGAACAGAATGTGTCGTTGGAGACGTCCAGTGCTTCAAGTGACGGGTGTGGGTCAGTTCGGGGTCACGGCATGGGTCGGTGTGGTCAGTTGAGGGATCATGGCTGGGGGATCAGTGTGCGGTTAACCCCCGGGTTTATGGCGGAGATCATTGCGGTGAGGTCTGGCCAGTTTGGGTCTCCACTGGCCCAAGCAGGGTGTCGAACCTCGGACGTCCCTCACTTCTGTAGTAAAGTAAAAAAAAAAGTCTTATTACGGTATTTTATACGTAGGTAGAAAGGCGTGTCAGTCAATATAAACAAAACTCTATGGCTGTCAGCACTCGAGGATAGACAAATAAGTGTGATATAATCAGACTGTATATTGTATTATGATGATACACAAGTACAGTATCACACTCATAAAGTTGATGTAACTGTGGCAAAGTGTGTGTGTGTGTGTGTGTGTGTGTGTGTAAATAACCGTGATGCATTACACGCAGATCAACAGCACTGAATTGATCGCCACTCCTCATATTTAGTCAACCATATTTCTCCATGAATTACTCGCATATGGGCCACAGGTATTTAGGAAAATTTTCACAGTCATGATAACAACACCGAATGTAAAGATTAATCAAGATTAAGCTTGACACCTGTCATTGGCAGCCCCTTTTCCATGGTGCCATAATGGCACAGGTCAGGTGTGTGTGTGCTCGGGGGGTGGTATTGTGGCACATGCCGACCCATGTGTGATTGTAGCATTGTGGGCTCTTTCAGACGTATTTATGTACTGTGAAAAGTGTGATGAGTTTTGCTTCGTCCCAGTAAAACTAGGTGATCAGTTCTTAAGAATTACACCTTACGCGGTTTGTTGTAAATAGATGAGAAATGGCTGAAGCGACATTGAACACAGTATATACGTATGTAGACGATTACCATGAAAAAAAAAGTAAACACAGTATATACGTATGTAGACGGTTACCATGAAAAAAAAGAACTGAAAGGATTACTCACATGCCTACCACATGATACAGACATTTTTTATCATAATTGTAACACTTCACAAATCTGCACTGAGTAGACGAGACTAGCCTGTTACATTGAACAAAAAATAAATGGAGTGTGTGTCTTAAAATGTATATAAGCGTTTTCTTTGAAGTCAGAACAAAGAAAACGGAATTTTTGTGGCCTAACGATGACATAAGAGCTACACAGTAATAGAGTATGTTATTCTCGCACACAAACGTATATTTAATTTCCTGCATATGCAAGAAGTCAGTGATTTCTTGTATGTAATTTAATTTGGATTTGATAGAATTGCTCTCTTACAACAAACAAATTATGGCGTGCGAATGTTTACAATATATAGTTAACACAAATTATCAGGCAACATTCCTCTCTACGTACACATGAACACTTATCATCGAGGTTTAGATTGGATACCAATTGGCCGGCTCGATTTCATTAAGCCTTAAGTGAATCTTTCAAATTACATTCGTATCCTATGGTGAACGGTTATCCATTTTCATAGGTGAAAGTTTAGATTGGGAGATAAAGAGTTCATCTATCAAATGTGGTTTTCATGTTTTAACGAAAGATCAGTTTTTGCCTGATAAGGTATCTAAATTTCTATAGGGCATGAGTGACATTTTGAGTTGCAAAAGGGAACCTACGTCTCAGAGCTAAAGTTCGTAATAGAGGTTATGATATTGAGGAGGGAACTGATCCTATCACAGCAGTATGGGAAGATATGATCATTATGTGAATCATGTAGTTAATTTGCCCACCGACCAAGACTGACAGTGTTTGAGAGTTACATCTCAGGGGAAAAAAATGTCCTGTACTTCAGAATACCTCATAGGGTCAGAATTTTATCGACTTAGTGAAATTGTAGATGCAAATTAGTGCTATAGTAGAGGCAAAATTGGTGATATAGATTGAAATTGGTCAAATAGTAGGGGCACATTGGATTGTGTGGTACCTGTGGTGCATTTTGTCTCCCTTTACATCATCACTCACCATTGTGCTCACGTGTGGGTCAGGTCAAAGGCCATCTTCATTACACCATCTTCACCCCACCATTGTCACCAGTAACCTATAATTTGAGCTTTAGTGTAAATCAGATCAAAAACCATCTTCACTACACACACCTGACACTACTGGTCTTAGACCTAACCCTCACGAGTCGGGTATGAGGCAATTTCACTAAACTCGACCCTCACTTACCAGTAGCTTTTGGCCGTAAAGGAAGAATACGAAATTAAACTTGATAAATACGTCTTCAACAGCTGCAGCAAGAACGTCGTAAGCTGATGGCAGAGCTGGAGGAGGTTCGTCGTGAACGGGACGGTCACCACAGTCAGACAGAACAACTGAGGCGAGAGTTAACCTCACTTCGCACACAGCTCGAGGAAACGGAGTGGAGCCTTTGCCAAAAATCAGGTAGCACTGGTACACGTCTTGTTGATGTTGTTGATGATGAGGCTCACAGCTGTTGAAAAGATGTGGTAATTAGTGACATTAACTTACATCATCAGGAAATGCTTTTGTTTTTTTTTTAAGAAGTGGTATGGTAGTTTTTTTAGAATATTCAAATGTAAGAATATTTTTTTGGGGGGGTAAGCTTAAAGTATGTCAGAGATGCTGGATACCAAAATATTTTCATCTGATAGTCTGTAGCTCCTTCATTTTCAAAAGCTTTCAATTTCCTACCACATACATGCAATGTTGATTTTACAAAGAGCGTGGATATCTTAGTTTACTTGTGTACGTTTAAGTACCTAGACCATGTAGAGAAAGAATACCCGCTACTTTTCTGAGTAAATGATTCTAATGTGTGGACGACTTTCTGCATCCGCAGGTGAAATATCTCTACTGAAAACTCAGCTCAAAGACTCTCAAGGAGACCAGACGACCCGAGGACATGAACTGCTGCACTTGCGAGCCCAGGTGCGCCAGTACCAAACGGAGGTCGAGCGGCGTCGCGCCGAGATCAATTCCCTTCACGATTTAATGGGCCAACAGCGGCGGGAGTCCGGCGACCTCCGGGTACAGCTCGACCAGGCCCAGCAGCAGCAGTCTCAAGCCCGGGCACATGACCAGGACCTCAGCCTGCAGATGGACAAATTAAAAGCCGAAGTCGAGTCCATGAAGCGGGAGAACGACCTGCAAAGACAGCAGTTCGAAGCCGAGCGCTTGAGGTGGACAGAGGAGAAGGAACGAGTCATACGCTACCAGAAACAGCTGCACCACAACTATGTCGCCATGTTTGGCCGCAACCGCCAGCTGGAGGAGGAGGTGGCAAGACTGACCGGAGTCCCTTTGCCTCCCGTGAAGAATCTCAGTCCCCCAAAGCTACCTGCAGTGTATGCTGACATCCGAGACGCTCCTGCAGTGCCACAAATCTCTAGTGAATCTCGGTGCTGACAAGGGCCACAGTGAAAGTCTGGCCGTTGTGGTATGCTGGTCATGTGTACAGTAATGAGAATATTAAATGATTAATGTGAAGTTGTACAGTCTTAGGGTAATACCTCAATTTTGATGGAAGGATGTGTATTTTTTTGGAAAGCAAGATGATGGCAGTGATGGGATATTGTTACAAAGAACAGCTGATTTAAAAAAAAGTACATTACTTTTTTCCTGTAAAATACTGTGTTCGGTGTTTACAATTAAAAAATAGACATTTGATTAATTGCAGAATATGAAAATGTGCCAGTGTGTATTGCTTAATATTTTGTCATCCTCTGGGAAGCGGTGTTTTTAAAATAACTCTACTACATTTCAAAACTACATCGTGGACTTGGAAATAATTTTGCTCCAGTAACTGTTATTGAGAGAACTGAAGTAGTGTCGAGTACCCAGAGGTATTCAGAAACGGAGCAGTAAGTCACTCCCATCGTATTCTGCCCTCTTATCCATATGACTCAGGATGTGTGCGTGTATCAGATCTTGTAGATTCTTTCTATATTATTATTATTATTATTATATACTTCTGTCTTCCAACCATGTTAAGGTACTTAGAATAGTCATACTTGTTTTATATTTTATGAAAAGTTTGGTGAGCAATTTGAATTTTTTTTTAATTTTGATGTATGCCTGGTTTTATCGGGAAGACTATGTAAATTTTTGTACAGAAATTTTTAAACGAATATTAGAATTATTAAGCTAGGAAATATGCAGTTATGTTTTAGTTTCTAGCCAAAGGTTATGTTTAGTTGGAATGTTACTCCTTTATATTTAAGAATAAATATAGTTCATCATTTATACAATATATCATCAGTCATTTCTATCCGGTTGTTTTTCCTTGCTTAGATCTTATTACTAAATGATTGTTATTTATTATATATTAAAAAAACACTATGGTAATTTAAAGCACCTTTTAGGGGTTAGAGACTTCTTTAAGGGTAATATATTTAGTTTGCATCTTAGTCTGAAGTTCCTTCTTTAGTCATAAAAGAGTTTAACAGGTTAATCACTTGACAAGCTGACAAAAGAATTGTTTCTTCTTTATACATTCTTGAATATCAACCTGCGCAGAATCTCTCTCATTGAAATATGCAGAAAAAATGTAAAATAAGCTGTCATCTTCCTGACACGGAAGCTAATCCTCCTTATCATACCGTAATATCTCACACGGCAGATAACCTGCCTTTGGCAAAATATTTCACACGAGTCTTTTACCATTTTCGAAATCATGATTCCATTTTGTGCGCCTAAATCAATCGAAAGTGATTATTTTCTCTTTTTTTTAACAATTTATCAATAAAGGTGATTCTGATTTGCATTTTTATCGCTTTATTTCATCACAATTTTCCATTATTTCAAAATACACTATAGGCCGTGTTTCAGTCAGTTTAGTCTAGCCAGTGCTGCTTGGAGTACAATAGAAAAAATAGAAAAAATCATTTACCTTTTATTTAAGAAAAAATATTCTTTACCAGAAAAAGAATATTCTTTCACAATTATCGAGGCTAAACAAAGGCCACTTCGGATTTCAGTAACGGAGACCAATGTAGGACATAAGCTTTGTGTGTGTGTTGTGGATTGACTCAAAAATGTAATATAACAGGCCAAAGCTTTTTTCCAAATCGGGTCAACACCTTTTTTCTAAATCGGGTCAACACTTTTTTCCAAAATAGTCAACGCTCTTTTTCATATGGTAGGCTAACACCTTTTTCTATACAGTGGATCAATGTTTCTAGTTTCAAATAGATCATCAACCCTTTTTCTCAGACTATATCAACCTTATTCTTTAAAATGGTAATGAATCAACGCTGTTTATAATAGCGTTGACATGTACCTTTTTTTCCCCCAAAAAAAGACAATAGGTTAACACCATATTCCATGTAGGTGATCGACACACACTCGTACAATGAGCCATGACCCATACATGCATATGATTAGAGCTCCAGCCTAATGCATATTGAAAATCCACAGGTTACAGTTAGGTTCATCATTCATTCCTAACCCTGCGTTCAATCACACTGAGGTTTGTAATTTCTGCGCACAGCAGTAATTTGAAACATCAATCACTGGAGCTTTGATGGCAGCACTTCCCAGCTGCTGATTCTGCAGCAAGCTCTCGTTTCACAGGATATTGCAACGTTTGTTTTTATACATTCAATTTATATATCTATAGTTTGCGTTGATGTGAACGGTTAAATATACGTATTGGTTCATCTATAATCACCCCTGGGACTAATTGCCATGAAAGAGTCGTGCTGTTAACGAGAGTCTTGATGTAGGTTCCTGCATCCCA
>JAUUDZ010442289.1:0-13071 GCA_032361705.1 Panulirus versicolor
TTACTTTGCCTTCCCCGATAAGTTTCACCTTTCTCTTCCCAGATCATCAAGAATTAGTTTTGTTTTGTGAGGTCCTCCACACTGAAAACATGTCAGTCTCCCTCTGTTCTCTTTGTGTGTACAGATTTCGAACACTTGTAACAACTTCTGTGGCTCCTTATTAACTTACCAGTTATATCCATTGGGCTCCACTTCTCTTGTTTTCAATCATAATCGGCATACCCACTCTCATCAACTGCACAATCCATCAATATCAATCATAACACACTCCAAAGACATTGGAATACGGTAAATGCATCCCTTTCTCTGGGTCAACTCTACCAACATCAGTCACTCTTAACCCTACTCTGTGAAAGCTACCGCATATTGGTTTGAAAACCTAACTAATGGTCGTCCTGTATTACTACTGTCGGGTAATCTACCTACAATTTAGGTACTTTTAACTGCTGATATGCGTAGCATCTGGCATACTGCACCATCTCTTCCCTCTGCATCCTCTCTAAAGGTTGTCTGAAACTTAATTACATGACCTTACACTCCAAACACGAGTTCAATAATCCTCGTTAACATGGTTATGCCTAGTCATCAAATTTATGCTGACCCCATCATCCACCTTTACATCAGGAATGTGCACTTCACGACTTAGATCATTTGCGCCTCCTTAGTCACATTGACAGTTTCTCTTGAATTATTTGTATGTCTTCCAACTCTTACCCCACTAATCTATTAGTTTCTGATATTTTCCACTATCACAATCAACCTCGAAAGGACCCAGTGGTCTGTTTTTATTTGATTTCCTTTGTATAAATATCGATGTACAATATTAAATATAACTGTGTAAAAAGAAATAAGAATAAACAGCTGAATATTCAATAAATTTATAGACGCTTCCTGGTTGCCATGACTGTTATGTCTTCCTGGGACACGCTACGCGCCAGCCTCAAATAGAAATTAAGAGATAGCCACGGTCGCCAAAACCTGTCGGAGCCCCTCTCTGTGCTTCTCGCTCAGTTAACTTCAGGGGTCATCAGTTTTGCAGGTGCTCTTGTTGGATTGTTGGAGTGATGTGACTGAGAGAGGGACACGCAAACACGTTAAACAACGATAACAAATCTTTACTAGTTTAAAGTACACAAGATGAAACAGCACAGGGGCAATGGGCTACTGGAGGTGTAGGATTATAGCGGGAAAAGAGAGGTCAGTTGCGGCAGGTTGAGAAATAGACGGTGTTGGCACTGGAGCCTCGATGCTGGTGATAGGGAGCGTCAAGAGTTAAGCACCACAAGGAAACCTGCCACGAAGATGAAACGTCAGGAGTCACGCTGGGACTTTCGCTGACGTTGGAGGCGCCGTATAGACACGGCTTGCATCACATGGCCAAGACTGAATAATAGGTGTGAGGTGGTACACTTGTTGTCTAGGGCGACTCAACTGCCTGACTGCCTTCCTGCGGTGTATAAGAGGTAGGAAGGTCAGGTCGTCGAAGTCGAATGTCGCAAGCTCTGACCTCTCTCCATGCTGGTGGACTGAGAGCGGTTCTTCTTATAGAAAGGGTCAGGTCATCTACTTAATGGAATAACTACAGTGACATCTTTTGATCTGCCACTACGGAACATCGACTACGGGTGTCACGGAGTAATAATACAGGCGCGGCCGAAGGATAAGCCACCAAACCCACTTTTCTGAGGATTATTGCGAATTATTAGGTCAGGTGAGGTTACATGCTGTGACGTGTCACCAAGTTAAAGTGTCGTCAGTAAGGAGTGACAGTGGGTCGCTACAAACCTATCAACCAGACCAACCAGAAGGGAATATTCATATTCATAAGGGAATATAACATCTGACTTCAGTGAGTCACGGTTTAAAGTTCCAAATTTCGTCCCCTTTTTAAAAGTACAATCAAGTTGTTCTTAGAGCTTTTAGAATCTATCTCGGGGTAGTTTTAAGAACCCACCTAAATAAAGGTATATGCTTTGAAAGCCTTCGGAATCTACCCCTGCCCTCTACAACCTACCCCTTTTGTCTGTACATCAGTGCACAATACATTGCCTTCCGATAGCAGGATTCGAACCGCTATCATTTATGTAGGCGCTGGATATATTACATACGACTAGGCTATAGAGCTCATGATGGTTATGGGTGTGTGAGTATCCGGTCTCTGAGATAAATTCGACAAAATCTCAACATCTACCCTGAATTGTATACCCTGGATGTGTATTACACCCATAGGGTGTAATACACATCATCATTATTTTACTACGTTGCCACAAAAGTGTCTACCCCTAGATAGGTTAGATAGGTAATGGGAAATTGTTACCAATCCATTGATAATTATTGAACTAACTTAAATACTTTGTGAATGTCAATTATTTTCCACTTGCCGTGTAAGCATTTTTACCAGTCACGAAAACGACGTAATGTATATCATTTTTACATTGACATTTTTCGTCTTAGGGCGAAACATCGAGGACTGTGGTGAAATAATCGATGTTCGTGCGGCAGAAGGAATGAGCCAATATGATGGGCTGGCCAGATTAGATATACACAACACGGACAGCATTGCAGCGGGAGATATGGAAGCATACAACAGGCGAACGAGTATTCCCAGTCCTATGTACCTTTAGTCTCCACCCTGTCGGCAGCGCAAGAGGATCAGGTCAGTTGTATTGCAGCTTGTTACGTGTGTGACATATGCAACTTTATTTTTTCTCACATTGATTTTTGATCGTCTGTAGGTTATAATACTGCGGTAGATGGGCGTACAATGGTAGGTGATTGAAAAGCAATTAATTCATAATGAGATGGTAAAGTACAGGTACGTTGTAGTTAGTGGTGAAGATGACGACGTTAGATAAACACATTAATTCGACCGGATGTTGTTACATTTCCATTATGGAGAAAGTAATATAAATCGATATACACAGTCTGTGTTTGAATAAATGTTGCAAACACGGTAAACAGGTGAAGGAATATGAGACCATAATTGCAACTGATGAGATACGTAAACTTCTCGGTTGACGTGTGAAATATATAGACGAGCGTCGGGGAGAGGGGCTCTGGGAGGCGGGCGGTGTCGCTACTTACGGATTGTTTTCATAGTAAACGTGATCGCAAAGGAATGGGTTCGAATCCCGGTCGCAGGAGTCGGTTTGCAGTCAACTCATTTGTTCATCCCCCTCTGTTGGGTTGGTCAATAAAGCTGGGCACCTGGCTTAGGCTAGGGTATAAATATATGCATATAACTTCATGATTAAAGATTCAGTTGCCCGTGCCGTCTCAGAGAACATAAAAGAAAAAAAAAAGAGTTGGGTTCCACCAGCCCTTGCAACCCTGCTTGTCCTGCTCCACACCCTACTGCGCTGCATGGAACCCTACCCTGCTGATGCTCTAGGACTCCATACATTCTCCCATACTGTCACAGGCTTGCGTATTTACACGTTAGATGTTTGTCAATATGTGTGAAGGTCGTGCAGTATTTTCAGGGTTGATCGGCCACGCTGCCGTTAGAGTTGGCTGGCCACACATAATGGAAGTTTTTCCTGTGATACGAGAGTGGGTGGTAATCAGTATCTCGCTTCCTACTCAATCTTCATATTCCCGACACTCTCTCTCTCTCTCTCTCTCTCTCTCTCTCTCTCTCTCTCTCTCTCTCTCTCTCTCTCTCTCTCATATGTCCACCATATATCCACTTGGCTTGAACTGATAGTCATGTATCCGCGTAGACGAAGGTGAATCATGTATCCATTGGAACTGAATTGACAATCAAGTATCCACATGGATCGAGTTGACGGTCATGTATCTACATGGGTTGACCTTAAAGTCATATATCCACATGACCTGATATGAGAGTCATATATTTACAGGGCATGTCCTGACAGTCATTATCCACATGACCTATCCTAACAGTCATGTGGATACATAACCTGTACAAACAGTCATGTATCCACATGACCTGCCCTAACAGTCATGTGGATACATGGCCTGATCTGCCCATCATGGGCTCACATATCTAAGCTGACAGTTGCATTTCTACATGACCCGCTTAGACAGTCAAATATCAACATGGACCGCGTGAAAGGCAGTCTCCACACGGCCTAACCTGACAGTCATTTACCCACAAAAGCCCAGGCGACAGTCATGCAACAGCATGACCTTAAAGTCATGTATCCACATTCAACAGACCAGCTGGACCAATCTAAGGTAAACAGCCTGCTATTAAACACACACACACACACACACACACACACACACACACAGCCAAACTAGCTTAAGCTTTTCAATCTGATTTTACGTCAGAAATGGACTCAATCAAGTTATGGATTGTATCAAGCCGCGTCTAACATAGGCACAAAGAACTAATGAAGTTCCACAGGAGTGCCCAAAGATGGCACCAGGATTAAGAGAGATGACTTACTAAGAACGACCAGAAGGCCTTGAATTTGTCCACAAAAGGAAGAGAGATGAGTGGAAGGTGACCTGAAAAACATTTATGTTTGTAAACCGAATTGATGACATAGTGGATAGTTCTTTGGGATATGTAGGGGTAGAACAACCAGAGGACATAGAAGGAAATTAAGCAAGAAACTTTGTTAAGAAGAATGTACAAACGTAATTTTACAGGAGGTGTGGTGAATGAATGGAACACACTGAGTGGAGGGAAATAGTATATGCAGACAGCATACATATGTTTAACAAGTTGTGTGATGGTAGAAATGGTTCAAGCGATGGGGCCTCACAAGTATAAAACGCTTTTACCGTATAATACAGATTGGTGAATACACACGCACGCAGAGCTTTGCTGGAACACACACACACACACACACACACACACACACACACACACACACACACACACAGTGGTCATGAACCCCAAGTTCATTCGTATCTATATACAGTGGTCCGGTAACGCACACATGTTTGTTAACATGCACATGGAGTCATTGACCTTAACACACGCTTAGGTTCAGATCCTTATCCGTTGGCTTCAGTAGTACATTTTGACTACCCGCTAGTGGGGACAGATGCAACAGAAAAGGATTACTCCTTCCTCCTGTGGAAATGCAACGTGTTTACTTCCCTACGAGTGAGTGAGCAACGTGTTTACTTCCCTACGAGTGAGTGAGCGCTGTCTCGGCCGAAAGGGAGGGCTGGGTGGATTATTTGCATTTAGATTATCGGAAATTATTTGGCACTGAAGTGCATGGAAGGCTGATTCAGAAGCTGGATCACCAGGATGGAATAAGAGGGGAAACTCCCTTAATGAAGAGATTATCTCAACGGAAGGGAACAGATGACATATGTCAGAGGAGCCGTTTCCAAACGGGTTTTGGTTGACCACCGGAGTGCCACATGATTCTGTGCTGAGACCTTTACTCTTCTTTATCTATGTAAATGACCTTCCTGAAGGTGTGGCCTGAAGGTGTGGACGCTTTCCTAAACATGTTTTCAGATGATGCAAAAGTCATGAGAGAAAACTGAGGAGGATTGCATCAGGTTACAAGGGGACCTAAACAAACTCCAAATTGTGTTCTGATTCATAGTCGATGAAATTCAGTCCAAGCATATGTCAAGTGTAGAGGATGTGACAAAGTGAAAAAAAAAAAAGTCCCCAGTCTGATTATTATCTGGCGGGGAATAAACTGCTGCATTCTGTTTGTGAAAAGGACTTGGGAGTTGACGTCGTCCCTAACCTGTCGCCAGAGTACCATATTAGGAGATTGATAAAGCAGACAAACTCTATGCTGGCAAAAACCAGGATGGCTGTCAAGTATATGGATCAGGTATTATTTGTATCGTACATAAAGGGAAGACTAGTATAAGCTTCTCAGGTTTGGTGTCCGCACCTAAAGAAGCACAGAGCTAATAGAAAAGGTCCAGAGAAGAGCTAAGATACGGAGAGAGCTATAGTCAAATTTGAGTACTGTTATGTATTTTCCTTTCTAATACCTACGAAAAGAAATGTTTTGGCTTTGTGTAGTATCCCTTATATACCATTCCGTTTTCACTTATAGATTCGGATATTGATGTAGATATTTTTACATTGTCATTGACATTATTTTTGCTATAAAAATCATCATCAAAGTATTGTACAAATTATAGTTATTACTTTTCTGTACAAAGAAGTGCTTGTTATGTTAGTTCAATAATTTTTGGAACGAGCTAAATTGCTGAAACGTAGATTCGTTCTCTCTCTCCTCCTTGCCTACAAGGTAAGTAAACATGCGCACTTGTTTCTCTATATAATCAGGTTGTATTTACTCTTATTATTGTCATCTGTCATTGATTAACTGTTATAACGAAGGACAAAGGTATAGACATTATTTGTAGAAGGAAAGAGAGTAGCATTTTTGAGTAGATGTAAGTTTCAGGTTTAATTAGAATAAATGTTTCGGTGGCTAGTCTGCCATATCGTTCATCTTGTGCTCGGATCATGATTTGTATTTTTGTTATAACTTGCGGTATATTGATTTGTTGATTGTTTTCATGTGTAATAGTGATCTTGATCTATAGATTTATTGAAATGTGATAAGTATAGATTAGGGTTTGGCGTTTAGAGATGTCACTCGACTTTTACCCGGGGGTAGTTGTGTCGACATAGCCTAGTGTATCTACCGAAACATCTCGACTTGAACCCAGAGGTAGCGGCGTCTACATATCCTAGCTTATAAACTGAAACAGTTATCTCAGGACATAAGCCTGGATTAATGTGTTAATAGGTCAAGACCCACCGGATTTGAAGGCAGGGTTGCCAGGTGCTGCAATACTCATTTGGCATCTATGGCATTTTTTGACAAAATGTTTTCGAAAAATGGCACTTTTTTGGCATTTACAAAAGGAAAAGAGAAACTGGAAATATTAGCCATGAATTTTACATGCTTTGTTGAACACACACACACACACACACACACACACACACCTGGATGAAAGCAGATATGGAGACAGGATAACACGAGCTAGCTCAACTCCTGTTAACCACAGCTTAGTAAATACAACTAGGCAATTACACACTGTTAGTGAAAGCTTTCTTTAGTCAATATTTGGAGTGCCTCTTCAGCTTCATATTGCTATACGTATCCTCCTCTTCATGAGTTTCATCACAAGGTTTACTCACTTACATTGAAATTCCTGAACATCTCTGATACAAGGGAATTCTTGTAGCAGGAATCATTTTACATCAAATGTGACCTAATCATCAAGATGCTGTATAAAAGCTAGTGTACCTCATTTCCTGTCTTATTTTTCTCTTGATAAGGCAGCCTGACTGAACACTCTCTCTCTCAACGTACTCTAGTTAGGACGAATTTTGCCAAAGTTCTAAAGTTCATTGAAATTATATACATAACGCCAAAATTTTATCTGATCTTTAAGGTCAGTATCAATCCCTGCTATTTGTCCAGTCACACAGCTTGATATTTATGTTTTGTTTTTCCAAGTCATCAAAATCTACATCTGTAGTGTTAAATTCTGCCAGATTCATTTTATGAAACGGCATATCTTCTTTGGGAGAGAAGAATAGCTTGGATGAAAAGCCTGTGATGTATCAAAAAAAAACTTGAAGTTCTCTGGCAGCCGCATGGATACTTCATCTACTGCTGTCTTCAAGAAATTCAGGCTTCGATATTTAATTTTCAGTACCTCTTCATTAGAAAAATGTATTGTTGATAGTTCCTGGTAGAATTTAGCTCCAAAGAGGATGTGTGTGATAAGTTTGACATGTATGTCTTCAACTTTTTCATGCATCCTTACTAATTCATTTTTACCAATTCCACTTCTGTATAGAATGTAGAAATCATTTAAGCCCCTAAATAAATGACACTAGTCAGTATTTCTATATTGAAAAGGCATTAATTTCCTCCAGTTCATTTATCATTGGAGAGGCAAATACTAAATATACATAATTTGACCTGTAATTTAGCATTTCAAGCAGGGATTTGCAACTGTAGTTTTTGGTATATCTAATGAACCTGATATATGCTGTGAGCTCAGTGCCATTGTGTGATAACTGAGTTAGTAACTTTCCCAGTCACCAACCACCTAGTCTCTCATAGACAGAAATTTAGAGGGATGCAAATTAGGAATGTTAGCATTCATTACATGAAACAGTCTGTCATAGTCATTTCTCCTTTCAAAACTAGATTCAAACCACTTTGAAATTTCTCTGAGCAAAAAACAGAGATTTAACGGCAGTTCAGCAATGGCATACTTTCCACACAGACCATCAGTGGGACATTGTGTGCATCAAAATAGAACTTTATGCCTGAGAAGAGTAACGATGCTGTACATGAGGTAACTGGAAGTAATGTCAAGAGGTTTATTACCATAGATGGCATCCCTTCCTTGAAATATCTTGCACACACAAGTGCTTGGTCACTGAAACCAGTTGCTCATCAACAGTGGGAGAAAACAGGGTGTGTTGTATGTCTTTGATTATGCAATCATGAAGACGCTTTGTTCTGTGATGTTTCATATCGTGAAAGAAATCAGTTTTCCTTGAAGATTCCTTCATGATTTCTCCAAGGTGATCTGTTGCTCTGATCGCTTTATGACAGGCAATGACAACACACCACCTAATAGCACATATTTTGATTTCTCATGGACCACTGGTGAAGTATGAAGATGATATACTTGGAGTGTTTCTAATTACATCAGTTATCTGTGCATCTGAGATTTGGCAGGCATATTAGCATTGTACTTTTTTTTTTTTTCATATTCGCCATTTCCCACATCAGCGAGGTAGCGTTAAGAACAGAGGACTGAGCCTTAGAGAGAAAATCCTCACTTGGCTCCCTTCTCTGTTCACTCTTTTGCAAAAATAAAAACGAGTGGAGGATTTTCAGCCACCCGTTCTGTCCCCTTTTAGTCGCCTTCTACGACACGTAGGGAAGTATTCTTTCTTTCCTATCCCCAGGGATATACTTCTTATTCTTAACCTTACATATATTACACCACATGTCATCCAGATCATCGACTGGAGAGAGTGTCTACCATTCTAAAACATATGATTTCCTGGAAATTCTTTATCGTGCCTTTCCCCCCATCTAGTACCAACGTTTTGAATACTTTTTCATCCCATCAATGAAAGTTTTAAACACACACACACACACACTCACACACACACACACACACACACACACACACACACACCTCATCAGTCATGTATTACGCAGTCAGGGGTAAAATTCAATAATTTGATTAATTCACATCCCTTGAAAATCGTTCATCCATTGCCCTGGTATACAGTTTTAACTTTAGGCATCATAACCTTCCCAAAATGTTAGGAACAACAGTTGTTGTCAAGGTGACGTACCTACTGACGTGACGTCTCCTTAAGTGAATGTCAAGCTATAGTCGACCCATCTGCTCCTTCCATACAGGTAATGTACACATCCGGGATACGTGTCACAGGCTCACGCGAAAAATACAAAAATGATTCGGGTATTGCTGAGTTTTTAGCAGGAAATGGCAACCCGGCCACAAAGTTTAGCCTATTTTGGCATTAATAGATTTGTACCTAAGATATTGGCATTGCCTCGGGGAGACACGGTGGCAAAAAATGCCAAATTTGGCACGACCTGGCAACCCTAGACTTGAAGGCGGTTTTGATCGGAACACTGTGACCTTGGGAGAGAGGAGTGAGGGGTGACTTGATCACAACCTTTAAGTTTTTAAAACAGGCCGATGACGTGAACAATGAACAGGGCAGCCAGCGAGCCACTCAGCTACGACACCACTCAGGACTAGCATTACCTTAGGCCAAAGATCAAAGGTTCGAGCCTCTGTAGGCCTTGTCTGTACAAGTAAGGGGAAGGAGTACTTTTCACTGTGAAGACTGTACTCTAGAAATAACGGTGATGGTGATGGCTTAAAGGTTTATATAAAGTGTCTTAAGCCAGAAGGTAAGTGAACTTGGCATAGTGTGAGTAAAGAAGTTTATTAACTGAATTCTATAGAGGAGTGCAGCGGAAAATGAGTGAAAAGTGATGATTACTAATTGGCAATATCATTAGTCGTTGCAACTACAAAGATTGCTTTTATTTGAATAAATTATTCTGGATCAAGGATGAAAACCAAATATCATTCCATGAAACAAATCTCAAATATATCATCTCACTGTGACACTTAAAAATGAAACAGGAGTGATGGTGTGAAAACCAAAGCATTCAAGTCTGATTAAGAAGTGTTGCCAAAGTTCATTTGCGTAAGATTTCTTAAAGCATTTTTTTTCTAGGTAAGACAACCAACCTATATTACTGGACAGCTCGGGGAAGAACTTAAGACCCTTATCACTATATGAACTAGACATACAAAGAACTATAAACACGACTAGGAAATTTAGACCAGCAAATCAGTCCGAGGTTAAGTCAATTATCAGATATAGACGAGATAAAGAAAGTTTTCCCTGAATTTGATATTGAAAAGTATGTACCTGAACAGACAGTGGTGACTAGATTAAGAGGAAGGAGATAAGGGGAATATATGAATAATGAATCAACAGAGACTATATAAGGCTGGAGAAAACGGAAAATATTGAGAGAGAAGACCAGAGATTAACAAAGGAGATAAAGAAAAGTCAAATCAAAACAAGAAGAGTGTTATCAAATGAGAAAGTTGGATTTTTTTTAAGATATGCAGTCAAGGGGCACGAAAATAGTCATTTCAGTCGAGGGTATTCAGTAGAAACAACCAGAGGAAAGAAAGTAGAACGACTGAAGAGGAGAGGTCAGAATTTACTATCTTAGATGTCACAACACGATAGGTTATCCGCTATTTGTTCAGAAAGTAATTACGGAAGAGATAGAAAAAATCGTTTTCATTACATCTGTGCAATATGCAAGTGAGGCCAATACAGGAGAGAATGACCCAAGTGTGTGTTTAGGGCAATGACGCATGCTTGACAGTTGACGAGCGTGTTTGTACGGGCGGGCGCTTGCGTGTATACACAAGTGATCTTGGCTTTGATGACTATTTTATGTTCATGATTACTATCTGTGTGTTACGGAAAGAGGGTTTTACACTCGTGTTGCCCTGTCTCTTAACCTTACATATATCAACCGTGTCTTTATTCCTGTGTATGAATTCACACACCCACACCCCCAGACTAAGCTTGGTACACATCTGTTAACCAGTTTCGAGTGGAAGATGAACACCTGAGTTGTGTGTAGGCCGACTGCCACACCCAGGATTCGAACCCATGCAGGTCCGACTCAAAGTCAGTAATGCTGAGTATAACACCACAGAGACCCGTGTGTTACTTTGTAATTACACGCGTGTTTGCCACACGTCTCTTAACCTTAGAGACAGACGTAGCCATTTCCGTAATGTGGGATTTCCAAGTAATAGCGGAAGTTACAGTAACATCAAGTATGTTCATTGTGTCAATAGGTGGAGTTACAGAACCGTCGAAGGAAATAGGCAAGTTATTAGGAATTTTCGATAGAAAGATGGGCAGAAAATGGGTCTTGGAGGCAGCAACTTAACCAGATTTCGTATACCCCACTAAGGTATCCAGCTCAAGACTGAGTTTACTGAGGAAGTTGTGTCAAGACGAGATGTTAGATCGAGTGAATAGAAGGAGCAGAATTGAAGGATGTGGAGGAATGCAGTGTTGAGTCGTCAGCGTATGAGTGGATTGGAATATTGGTGGAAGAAAAGAAATCGTTGATCAAAAGGAGAGAAAGTATAGGAGACAGAACCTTGAGGGACACCGGCGTTGATGGAGAAAGGAAAGGTTGATCCATCATCAACCACGGAGATAGATCGGCCAGAGAGTGTAGATGTACGGTGCGAATTATTCACAACGATGTCGTCTTGTTTCGAAAGTAGAATGTTTTGTGTCATTTAAGACTAACAATCATGGGCGGAGTTGATGGAAGCTAACCAGAGACTGCGGATGTAGACGGTGGATGAAGCAATGCACTGATCCACCATGAGGGTGCAGGAGGCTTTGTTGTCTGGATCGTACCCCAAATGTGTGATCGTTGACGACCTGGGTACAGAGAGTCTCGTGATCGACAAGGTGACGCGAAGCGCAACTGACGATCTCTGGTGGAGAGGACCGGGCAAGCTCCTTATGTAAACGAGGTACTCGTAGTCAGGGGTGATTGAAAACCCCAAGCAAAGTAGTAGTTACTGAAAAAGCAAAGAAATAAACTTTTCAAGTGTTACATTTTGGTTAACCAGATCATGGCTTGGACTGATCATTATATTGCAGTTAATCGTCCTTCTTTCTGCTCTTGTGTATGTTAATTTTAGTAGAATGTATTGAAGACTCTTGGAGTTAACTTGGATGTAGTATACAGTTTATATCAAGTATGTTATGATTGTAACTTCTGTTACTAGTATTTTAGATGGATGTGTCTCAACATTTTTCCTTGCGTCTCTCATTCATGACCATGGACATCAGTTGTCGACCATTCATCATTACACCAGGGAAATGGTTACTAATAGTGGACTTGCTTTCCGCCCTCAGCATTGACTCTAGTCTCGGTGATCGGCGACATTGTCGTGTTCTGCTACAGCCATCAGCTGGATCTTTACGGTGAGCAGGAGGAGGACATAGAGATGGACACAACAGAAGGCAAGACAGAGGAGTCAAAACTCTTGAACACCCATGAAGACGAGGATTCTGATGACCCCAAGTAGTGATCCCTGAACACCCATATGGACGAGGATTGTGTTGATCTCAAGTAGTGACCCTGAGCACCTATAAGGACGAGGATTATGTTGACCCCAAGAAGTGACCCCTGAACACCCATAAGGACGAGGATTGTATTGAGCTCAAGCAGCGAAATTCCTGCCTTCGAGAACGTGCACCAGAGGACCTGATGTCTCGAAGCAGCATCAAACTCTTGCTTTGGTTTTCAGAAACGCATATGGTAACAGGATTTCAGGTGCTTCATTTCATATGCTCCTATACCACGAGTTTCATACATCGTATGAACCCTTGGCAAAACCTGCTTCAGTTCGTAACATGGAACTTGTTTCATATATCTCCCTGTATTTGAAATATCCCCCAGACTTGTGTAAGACTTCTTCCAGATCATGTCCGTGAACGGAACCACCAAAATTATG